>JAMKCH010026659.1:0-20649 GCA_023653785.1 Ophioderma brevispina
GCCCGGGTTATAAGTCCTCAATATTTTTAATCATGTTGTGTTCTTGACTTATTTTCCATTCATGTTAAAATCGGATGATTTGTTTTTTTTTACCCTTATTCTCATAGTCCTAGGACATTTCTTACTGTTTTTTTTGGTTGGTCGTGGTTATATGAGTTAATGGGGTATGTGGTGCTTAGCCTGATCCACTAATTCCCCCATTGAATTGGTGGCTTTTCCCCCCGGCCAATGGAAAGGCATGCAGGTAATTCTTGGCCACTTGCACCGTCAGAGATTCTGGCCCGAAATCATAGCTCCAGGACCATGACCAGTCTTATTATCTCATAGGCAGGCTATTCACTAATAATTGTTCTACTTCAAATCCCACAACTCTGATGTTTTTATGATTCCAATCTCCAACTCTAAAATACAACTAAAATCCATAAACTAAATTTTTGGTTTCCTGGAGTGGGGATTTGAACCAATGACCTTTAGATAACAAGACGAGCGCCCACAAACGCACGCCAAGCAATCCGAGCCGGCAGAAGTCGTTCTTTTGTAATACTTTCAATATCAACATTAACGAATAAAGCGCACACATAATCATGACTAGCGCCACCATGAGACGAGTTGAAAAATATATGCTCCCTGGAGCATTATTTCGGGCCAAAATCTCCAAGACTTGGCACTTTGAGAGTTAATGTCCCTTTTATTTTTGGGAAGCCTAACTGTTAATCATGTACTATTGTGGGTGCTACTATGCACCTTTTTGTACTGTTCAAAGTTTGTTTGGTTACACATTTAAGATGTAATTGTTGTATGTTCGGTTTTTTTGAGTGGAGAATAATCTTTTTTTTGTTAATAAAGGTTTCACTCTGTGGGGAAAAAAATGGGAAAAAAATCTGATGATTTTGAAACGGTTATTTCTTAACCCGTTAACAATCCCACTTTGACACGGCAGTACACCCACTCTGGACTGTTCCCCGGTTATTTCTTAGAATGGGCCCGAGCCCGCTTATTTTCGCTGATTACCAATAAATTAAATGTGTACGGCTGCCACCTGTTTTAAGCTATTAAAACTTGTCCAAATTTTCGCTCATTTTGTGCCCTTTTAGGTTCAACATTTCCAGCGGATTGTTACACGCATGAGCTGTACAGACCATTTGTGAAGGTTGTTTTCACCAGAAATGATGGATTTTATACTTTTTTGAGATGAATCACTTAGGATTACACTGTCTGAAAAGGTAATGTAGTAATCTGATTTGAATATATCAGTCTCGATTCTAATTGCTTTTGACAAAGTGGTTTGATAGGAAATGTGGAAAGTTGGCGCTTTGAAATGGCCTGACTTTCGGCCATTTGCTAATGTGTCCTGCAATTATTCCTCTGCGGGGAGAACGTCTGACAGTCATTGAAAAGTATCAATGGCTCTAATTGACTCTCGTACCTCAATACATCTTACTATGGGGTTGCTTCTATTGAATCTCGGCCGTATTAGGGGGAAGCCCTGAGAACGTGTAAGGGTTAAAGGGAATCAATCAATCAAAACTTGATTTTCCAATATCAACACTACAAATGACAATACAGAATCATCTAAAATAACACTTTAGGCATAAAAGATGATGTGATATGGAAGGAGGTAACCAAAGCGGCCAATAAGGCCGAATGTTTCCCACCCCTACTATACTGCTAAGTTTACCACATTAAAATTAAAATTGGAGAAAACAAAACACATAAAAAGGAACAATTGGCAACACGCTGTGGGGGACGCACCCCAACAATCCTAATTTCTGGTAGGGATAATGTCCACAATTCATAAATGGTTTAATTAATTTGTATATTGAATGATATTCCAAAAATTAAGGACTAGCCGTGTATTATCATCCAAGAAAATTTGTTTTTGATGGTATTTTTAAGCACAATCCTAGCTGGTATTTTGAATTATGGACAGCAGAACAAAATAAAGACCTACTTTTGGCACTGAAGCATTGGCTATTGTTATTTCACCTTATATCTACCATATTAAGATTGGATTAGAGGTCGGATCCTACCCTAACCCTACCCTATTTGCCCAAATCTTCATTATGGCAGCTATAAGGTGAAAACAAATACAACACCCCTAAGTCGAGGTGGGCTAATTGGTCAAAGTTTCAGATCCCAATCAGTGAACATACCCATACCTGTTGCATTGGGGGGGGGTAAAAGGGGAGGCTGAGGCACTTTTCTGAGGGGGCGAATTTTAGATCCTTCTCCAGAGACAACTGTACCAATTTGTCAGTTCATTTGGGGGGGGGGGGGTTACGCCACTGGACCACTTTCAAACCATCTGATTACTTTCATCACCCTGATCCCACGTTTTGAAGAAAAAAATGAAGTGCAAAACCGGGGTTCCTCCATCGCAAAATCAAACTGGCCACCAAAATTTGATTTTTGACCAAAACTCCTAATTTTTTGTCACTTTGCCTTAATTTGGTGGCAATAACACCTGTTGTGGGGTATTAGGAATCAGCCATGCACTTCCTCTGTACCATAGCCTTTTGTTTTTCTTCTTGACAATGCAGTTTTTGCTAAAATTGAGCTCTGAGGGTACTTTCCCATATGCATATATCCTATTGAAAATGGTGATTTTACATTCAAACGTTGAGTTTTATTATGAAACACTGTTGGAAATTTGACTTCACATGGTGTGTTGCTGTTTTCAAATTGTAGCATCTGTGGGTTTAATGTGGGTCCCATAGCTGGCTAGAATTAAAATAACTTTTGTCAATAGATGGTTATAGTAAACAAATGAAGAACGCAATGATATGGGCATTTTTGTCAAACAATCACATGATTAATGATGTTTTAAGCTCATGTACAACACAAAAATTCAGTTCAGGCGTTTTTTTCATTATTTTTAAATTTAGCATTTTATTTAGAAACCCCTAAATCCTATTTCTATTTGGTTTTGGTGTCAATGGATAGCCTAATCGGTATCTACTTTCCATTGCTTACCAAAATGAGTACCACATAGCCTCTAATTACGTCAAATGTTGTTATAAAGTTCACATGTCAGCAAAACTGTCATTTCCATACACAATGTGTGACTAGGGCACATTATACACTGTGTACTATGGGAAATTGATACTTTTCTGACATGTGAACTTTATAACGTCATTCACGTAATTCAAGGCCATGCATTGAAAAAATGGACTATAGCTAACATCCATTGGCACCAAAATCAAGTGTCTGTGGTATTCCTGTATTGCACTAGACTGTCGGATTATCTCTCCGGGTTTTCTCTATTGTAAAATCCCAATACACGACAAGTTTCTTTTTAAATTTGTCATCAATTTAATAATGACGTCATTTCAGGAGAATATAACTGTGTGTGATTTTTTTTGCACATTAATGTGTAACCTTGCAAGTGTACATTTTACATTTTTGTAACAGGGGTAGAATTTCATCAATCGCCGAGTGCGAGACTCAGTCTTGATTCCCAACAACAATTTTGTGCGAGAATCATCTAATTCGCTTGTTAAGTTCTAAGTTTACGAGAATCAACATTGATTCGCCGCAAATAAAACCATTTAACGAGAATCTTTGCGAGATCGATTCTCGGATTCTCGCCGACATTCTAGCCCGTGTAACGCAGGCATAAGAAGCCTAACTTTTCCAGAAAAATTTACCTTGTCAGGGGGAGCGTGTTAAAAGAAATTATTTTAGACCTTTATACATGTAACACCAAAATACAAATTGGAATCACCTGACTGTTGGTAATAAGCTTTTCGTTAAAAGAATACCTATTGAACCCAAAATTCAAATAAAACTGTGTTACCAATCACATAGTCCCATAGTCCCTACCCAGAACTTTTTAATTGCCCATTATTATTTTTCGTTACAGATATAGACACTATCCTCTAAAGGAAAACTAGACTCACTCCAGTCATACCTGTGTGACATAATGACAGCTGGAATGGATCAAAAGACTTGCGCAGACACTATTTGAAGAAGGGGCAACCTTGATCTTCCTTGACGTACCCTACGGAAACCGAATTTGGAATCGATTACAACACTTGGAGTGTTTGTGAGCATTTCAAAAAAGGGGTCAAGATGATCCCTCCTGGAGTACACTTTGTGTATTACAGTGCAGTGAATGTGCGATACATCAAACTCCTCCTAGGACTGGGGTTTCTTTGCCACACGATTTCAAGAGGAAGAGAAGATTCTTGTTAAGCGTTGGAGTTAAAACGGACGAAGACATATCTCCGAATGAAACGTACACTGATCCCTTGATGAGATTGCCAGGTATCGAGATACCTTGCGTGACTTTGATCGATATCTTGGACCATATCCTTATGATAGTCTCAAGAAGTGGTTGTCATTCAGTAATCATATCACCCAGTCGGTGCTTGATAATCTAATGCCAGAGTGTGGGAAGATTTTATCTGCCACGCAGTTGGAGCCAGATGATGTTACACGCACCACAGCGGACAGAGCAAAGCTTGCCGAAAGCAGGAAGAGTGAATATCCTGAAGGAGCGACAGCAGAGCAACAACTTCCTAGGATGCATCTGAAAAAGGGAACCGCAATCCGATTCTCTCCCATACCACAGAGCTATCCCGAAGGAGCGTCACCAGCTGAGGTTACAAAGCACAGCATGGACTCGTCTTATTGCCTGCAAAGTTTGCTAGACTCTCATTACCAAGACAATCCTCAGGCCATCCTTGGAGAAGTACAATTTGCCTTCATCTGTTTCCTCATTGGTCAAGTCTACGACGGATTTGAACAATGGAAGCAGCTCGTACACCTCTTGTGTACCTCAGAAGATGCCATCCCCAAACTTCCAGAAGTCTTCTCCCACTTCATAACAGTCCTTCACTTCCAGTTGAGAGAAATTCCATCAGATTTCTTTGTAGACATTGTTTCAAGAGACAATTTCCTGACGTATAATCTTCGGATATTCTTCGACAACCTGAAGGAGTCCCGTGGTGGATCGGTGGCACTTAAAGAGAAAGGACTGAAATTCAAGAAGAGTCTGACTCGTCATTTTAGGTGGAACTTCAACGTGTTGCATAATGAAGAGGATGACCCAGTGGTTGTTGAGGTGCCATAGTCTTCCACTTAGAGAATAAAGGTATGATTTGGGGAACCGGCACTCACTTTATGAGGAATTGAAACCAAGGCGATACCATTATTTTAAGTGGAAGAACGAGGCCGGAGGCCGAGTTCTTCCACGCAAAAATAATGGTGTCGCCAGTTTCAAATCGCCGTAAAGAGAGTACCGGTTCCCAAAATCATACTTTTATTCTCATTCTTAAACAGCTTTAACATTTTTAAAGGTCATCTTTAACCCAATTTCGCGATACTTTACGGCTTAAATACAACAAGAAAGGACTGCCAACACCCAACACCCAGTGACAACAATCGAACAACCCGTTGAACGCAACGATCATATGCAACGAGACGGAACGTTGGCAGGCGCGCGCGAACGTAGCAAAATGCGGTATGGCACAAGCGCTTCAACCTAAAATAACGTCAATATGCAGCGCGTACTACCTGGGTTCAATTGTCGAATTGAACCCGGGCATCAGCCAATGAAATTGCTTACATTTTCACAGCTGTTTAAGAATGTTGCATTGTACATGTACAATGTTAAAAGTACAAATTTTAAAATTCTTTTTCTTAAAGGTGGGTGACCCGATCGACACCCTTGTCACCCCTTTTTATCCCATCAAAATTTTGATTTGGATATCATATTGTAATATTTTACATTTTTTTCTTAACCTCCAGTGAAATTTTAGGCCCAGGAAATGTTTTCTTTGCTGTTATGGACAAAAGCATCCCCAAGTGTGGTCGCAGGGTTCGATTTTACCCAGGTGCACACATGCACCAGTGCATGTAATATTGACTCTGTGCATGTGAATTTTCCTCTGTGCATGTTATTTTTCTGTATTTTCAGCCCTTATTTGGGGAAAAAGCTAACATGTGCATGTAGATTTTATTTTCTAAATCGACCCCTGTGTGGTCGACCACTCTAGCTCATTTTATCGGCCAATTTCGTACATGTTTGTATGGATCCAAATGTAGTAAAATATTGGATCCAAAAGATAATTAATATTTTTGCAACTCATGGCTCGACCAATAAATATGGGCTCAATCAATCCAATGTATATCACATTTATGCTTCCCCTGTCCCAACAATTGGACCGATTTAACTCAGAATTTGTAATAAGATGTTTTTGTTGATATGCATGGTTTCATGTGGATTAGAAAACATCATGAAAAATTGGACCATGATCGGGTCATTGCCCACCTTTAAATGTTTTTGATGACTTTCTACAATTCCATGTTTTTAAATTCAATCAGTTTGTTTTAGAAGAAAGCTGAATCATGTGGGTAAGTAACATTATAATGAAGGATTTTAGTTCATACCACACAACAACATAATGACATTCACCTGAAAAAAAAATCACTGACCATCCATGATTTTAACCTGGGACCTTTGGTCACAGACTGTGTGCAGGGGGTGTTTTAAATCAATCCCACAATGCATTGCAATGTGTCTTTACTGTACTGTACTAAACACATGTCAGTCCTTTGTGATAAAAAGTGTTTAAGAAGTTTAAGAACCACAAGACATTTCATGATCATGCAAAAAATTCCCTAAGTACTAGCACCTTGTGGCCTAAAATGAGTGTAAAAGTCAGTGGTTTTTTATGTGTTAAGAGTAGGATTTTTGTGGGATCACATGACCTTATTGAAGTGAAATTTCCCCAAACTGGTGCATTGTGGGATTGACTCAATACACCCTCTGGACTGTCATTTATATTGTGGTAGAAGTGCACTTGTGAGCTGGCCCGAAATCATGGTCTAGGACCATAAGTAGTTGAATTATCTCATAAGGCAGCTATTAACTATTTTCTACTTCAATCGCCAACTCTGGTGTTTTCATTGCAATCTCTAACCCAAGATAAAATAATAATAAAGTTACAATTTGCCTGGAGTGTGAATTGAACCCACGATTTTAGGATTACAAGACGAACGACCACATTTGAACGCACGCAATCTGAGCCAGCAGGAAAATCACTCTTGTAATTACTTAAATAAACATTGGAATGAAGTGCACACGTAATGATAATAGCGGCACTATGATAAGAAGAGTGGAAAAATATATGATCCTGGACCATTTTTTGGGCCAAAATCATCATATAGTGGTACACGTCTCTAAAAAATCATTACATCAATAGTTTGTGTTTTTTTAAATAGGTGTGTGATCCGATCGTCTATGAGCCCCCCATTTACCAGAAGTAGTATCAATTTGGATATCACACGAAAGACTATTTTTCTCATATTCAAGCATTTCAATCTTCAATATCCATTTCATTCTCAAGAAGACAAAAAGGTGACGTTTAAAGTGACAGGAGATTTTTGAGGATACAAATTTCTCTCAATTTGGAGATTTTTGAGGATCCAAATTTCTCAATTTGACATGACGGTGGTTAAATAGAACACCAACCGAGAATGTTCCGAAGGTTTATTGGTCACAAACAAGGAAAAAAAAGGAAACAAAAACTATTGTTTTGAATTGCCCTGCTAATCATAATCCCCATATATAGAAAAAATGCTTCTTTGATTTTCTGTCAGTGCATAAATCAACAATTTTTTTTTCCAATGTGCTTTCATCAAATATTCCAAACATGGCGGAAAACGATCAAAATGGCGGCTATTATCAGGTTCAAGGTCAAGACTAACCTTTGTACTTTTAAAAGTTAAAAATTGAATTTGTCATGAACGAAAACATATAATTTTTTTAGACACTTACCTCTTTAAAATCGGTTTATATACAATTTGGCCCTTGGACTGAAAGTGCATTGACCTTTGGACATTTTGGCCATAGCGTCCTAATTGAAGTCGGATCTTAACAAATATAATTTTTATTGATTCCGTACGAAAGGCAGTAATTGACATGCATATTAATTCAATTGCCGACCAGTTCTCAATTTTTACCCCCCCATGTTAACTTTGTTGCCCCTCCCCAAAATGCCGGAACATGAAGCGGCAAGCCCACAGTCAAAAACCTTCAACACGCATGGGAAACCCCAAGACGCATTTCAAATCTTGTCTCCAGAGTTTGGTCACGGGGATCTACAGGCTGGTCTTCTACTATGTAGTACTCTTGTGTGCACATAAACAAGACACCTGTCCATCAGGATTGCAGTAAGCTATTCTATGTTATGGAGCACAATTGCCCATGTACAACAATGAATAATTCACATCGCTGTTTGACTTCCTGGTTCACATGTGGAATTGTATTGGAATTCTTGGGGCAAATATGTAATTAGGGCAAACCTGTTCACAGGGTGAAGGAAGGAATAGTTCATTGGTAGACACCAGCGCTGTACCTTCGCGCTAGGTTTATCCGTTTTAAAGATAGCACTCTGATATATCTCCCTCTGCGAAGGTGACTTAGGTAGGGAAAATTCACCATATGCAGTATCTCTTTGCCTAGATTAGTGTGTTTGAGGTATCTGGACTTTGGGACCAGACTTTGGCGGTGTTAAAAACCTGGTTTTGTGAGTACTTACCAACCATTCCACTTACATCAGAGCAATTACTGGAGTTGTTGTATAGCGCATTATTACTGGAGCTCCATCTGTCTGAATGCCTTTGAGCTTCTGCTGAACTGAGCCAGATGACACAGCTCGCTCTGAGTGCAATTTTTGGCGGCTGTATCTGTATAGCCTTCTCCTTCCTTTAGGAATGCCAAATAGGTGGCCTGGCATTGTGGACTGATATATTGCAGAAAGAAAACCTAGGTTCCTACTTTTCTATTGGAAGTAGTATGTATAGACCATCCTTGTAATTGGAGCAAAAGTCAGTAACTGCTGCTGCCCCTCTTAATGTAAATCCAATTGACTGCACCAATTATTGATTCACCAACAGTTGTTTCTGGCCAGTATGAGAATATAGAAAATGTTTGGTCTTATATAAACTGACAGAATTATCAAGAAAACAACATCACACAGGGATTTATTTTTTGAAGGAACCTTTGGAAGTCCTCCCCTTTCCTTAGTAAGTTGTAAAGTAGGCTGAAAATGTAAATGACCTTCATTTGAAAAAGTTGAGTGCAATTGGAACCAAACTTGGTTTAGGAGTTTACAAGCAATCCCTCATTTGTTTATGAGGTCAAGGGTCACATATCAAGTCAAAGGTCATGTGAGGCCTATATTCAACAAACCGCGACTGCAGGCAAACACAGCGGTTCTGAGGACCGATGTATGTTTAAAATTAAATAAAAAAACAAAAAAGAGGCTCATTGAAAAGCAGGATCCTATCATATAGTTCAAAGCAGTTACTAATGAGAATTTTTCTACTCAAAAAAAGTTCCGTTAAATTTGATTGAGTGCCGCTTTGCTGTTTTGAAACTGCCAAGCTTTTTTAATGAAATAAAAAACCCTCCATTGACATCCACACATGGGGAGTTGATCATTTGATATGTTAAAAAATGATGCCATGGAAAAAATGGAAAGTGTTAAACAGCTGTAATCTTCAGGAATGGTTTGAATCAACAATTCTGTTGATGGGACCACCCATTAAAAATTTAAAAACTTTTCAACAGAAGAGTACATTTAGGTTAAAGTGCCCTCGCAGTCCAATTTTGAGCTAAAATGGCAATATCCAAGGAAATGAAAAGACATGATGAGATAAAAGTTGCAATAAAAATGATCCCTATGTGCACCAAAATGGAGGTGGTGGTAAATTAAAAGGTAATGGTCCAATCGCTCAAAGCCCTCGTACCCAGAACCCCGATTTTTACGAAAGTGGTCAAAATTTGGGATCTGAAGAAAGCTACTGGGCCAAATCCAAAAACCGGTCAACCAAGTACCTTAAAATTAAACTTGTTAGAGGAAAAAATTCCACAGTTCAAGAGCATACACTTAGAGGCAATAAATTCAACAATTTTTTTTCCAATGTGCTTTCTCAAATATTCCAAATGGCGGAAAAGATCAAAAATGGCGTCTTCTGAGTGCGACGGAACGGAATTAAAAATAGGTGACAATTATTTCTGATGAAGGATGATTTGAATTTTACTTGTATGTTAGTGGTTGCATGGACTAGTTCATCCATAAACTTTTAACAAAAATTCTAAAAAAAAAAATGTGTTTCTAAATTAGAAAAAAACTTCAAAAACAGAGTGTCAATTCCGTCCGTCGCGTTTTTTTCGGAAGAATCAATTATTTTCAAAAAGTATAATTATCAAATTACATTTATTTTACTAAAAAAATATCAGTTTTTAGGTGCTGTGATAAACCCTTCCATCAACATCAAAAATTGGAAAAATTAATTATATACATAAGGTACTACAATATGGTTTGCCATTTTTGCGGCAACGGACGGAAAAAAAATGCGACGGACGGATTTTCAAGGTCAAATGTGTCAACAAAAAAGCTCAAAATTTTAGCCAGAAATTTTTATAGGTTTATTGTTATAAATGATTTAACTAAAAGGTGATTATGATGGAAAAAATAAAAATTGTGCAACATATAAAAAATTTTGAAAAAAAATCGCCGTTCGCAATTCAGTCTATTAGCCAAAATAGTGCAAAAAAACGGATGTTTAAAAAATAAGATAAAAATATTAAAAAAAAAAAAAAGGTCGTGTGATATGTTAATTTTTTTTAACTTTAATTTTTCTGACATTCATAATCAACTTGTTAACAAAAAATATTGGAGGATAACAACATCAGAATTTCAGCACGGAAAGCATGAAAAAATTGGTCGTCTGTCGGCATTCCGTCCGTCGCACTTGTATCAAATCGCTTTTGATGATATTTCAATTATAGAAAATTTTGTCAAAAATATTTCTCTCACTTTTTACAGGTAAGAAAGAGATCTACACTCAACATGTTATGATTATGGAATTCAAGCTCACTAATTTGACAATAATGACACGTGTTCAGACTCCAGAAGTTTTGGAACCCACTTTTTGCTCATTCCGTCCGCAAGTATAACAGTGTTGCCATTAGCAACATACTTGAATTTGACCACTTGAATTTTTTGTTCATATTAAAGTATAACAAGTTACTACTTCAATATTTAAATTATTATGCCTAGGTGCAAGTAGGGGAATAGATTACAAAAATAATGGTCAAATTCCGTCCGTCGCAGAAACAGGGTTGGATTGGGCCTACTATTCTCAGTTACCCTGAGAAAATCTTAGAGCTAAAGGATGTTTGTTTGGGAAGTTATGAGGTGAAAATGTGCCTCAATGTAGCTGGAGCCAATATTCATTTCACACAGCACTTCATATGATTCATATTTTTAGCTTTCACATCAAACGGATTAAAAAATTGGCGCCAAACTTTACAGATGGGTTTTGGAGTGAAGGTCCATCTATTAATATAAAAAATTTACATACTTAAATCGGGCTATCCCCTTTAAACAAAACCTTATTGAGTTATGGTCAAAAGTATGATTTTTTGAGAATTTGGCAGCCATTGTGGATTTTTTGTAGGGGCACCCTGGTTTCTCATTTTTTCCAGTTTTACTTCAAAAATGGGATCAGCATAATTAAAGTAATCAATTTATCCTGTGTTTGAAGTGATCCAAAACTATGACCGTATTATTTATTAAGCTTTATCACTGGTACATGAAGATACAAAATATAAAAATACACCTTTAAAAGTACAAATTTGAAGACGATCGAACCAGCGAAAAGGTTTGGATAAACAGGTGCAAAATCGCCTCCAGAACCGCCCATCTCAGAATAAGAGAGAAAATAATACATTGTGGAGAGAAAAATACCTAAATGAGCCTACAATTTGAGCAGCGGCAAAATGAAACCCAGGTACAGGTATTGCATCAATCAAAATTGGAATGAAATTTTGCTTTCAAAAAATCGGAGACTTGTTTTTTGAAAAAAGAAGCAGAAGTTATTGTCTTATTTGAAGTGGCAGCTGGTTCCACAATGGAACTATATGGTTGAAATATAGCCCACCTCTAGGATTGGCCAATGCAGCCTTAACCTCAGCCTTCAAAAGGGTTTGGACTTCTTATTTGCCAGCCCTTCGAGGTAGCTAGCTCCTCAACTCTAATTCAAGTTCAAGTAAACTTATTAATCCATTAAATGGAAATTTGGCACATGAGAGCTCAAAGACACTATAAAACGAGACATCGACATTTGTCAAAGATCAAAATAAATAATTTTCTGTAAAAGCGAAACTACATGGATGCTCACCACGCTGATGCCTAGAATTGTGAAGCCTAATTGCCCGAGGTATAAAGGAGGAAAGGTAACGGGCGTCAAAGCTGAGGGAGACGCATACGGCCGGACCTAGGAATTAGCTGACATAGCAAGCGATCATGAGCGGCTGCCTAGAATCATCCCATCACATCAGCAAACTTCTTACTCAGGAGATCCTCGTAGTAAGTTTAAAGTCCGGCGCGCGCCGCCCTACATCCTTTCTACCTCTTTTCACGATCTATTAATTCTGTCTATGTCCTTATTGTGACACTACCTCCCCGCACAATAAGCAGTATCTCCAAACACTTTCAATCACTGGATTGTAAAATAGATTGAGAATCTCAGTATTGACATTTAAAAAAATTGATTTTTCTGAGACGGTACATTCTGCTAGTCAGTCTTTGATTAAAGAATTGATGTGTGTGTACGCCAGTTGAAGTTCGTTGGCAATCATAATGCCGAGATATTTATATGACAAGACCCGATCCACAGTACGACCTTTTAGAACCAAAGGGCTTGGAGTCTAAACATGTTTTCCTTAAGTCAAGTATCTTTCTTTGTTTTAGAGACATTTAATTCCAAATAATTGGAATTGGGCAATAACTGACTACCATTCAAGCTTGATTTAGATAAGCCCTATCATTATCCTTAGCAAAGAGACCAATCATGGCCGTATCGTCATCAAACTTAACTAGAGGGCTGATGGTTCGTTGGATCTACCGGTCAGATGTAAAAAGTTGGAAAAGAAATGGTTCTAAAATGTGCCTTGTGGTCTCCTTTGTTTGATTGCATACTGTGAGATAGAACAGAATGTTGGTCCATTACTTGTATTTCTGACATATTTTAACTTGTCAAATAATCCAAAATCCATGCCAGGAGAGAGCTGGGACATTGCTATGGTTAATAATTTCTTGATTAAATAAATGGCGCTGATAGTATTGAAATGCAGAAGAAATCAAAGAATAATCCCCTAGCAGAAATTACCGAACCTAGCACTGTCAAAAAAAACAGTGATAGTGAAATTTTCTTAAAATCACAAGAATCGCATCAGTACAGCTACGATTGCGTCTGTACGCAAAGTGTAATGGATCAACATAATCTCAACATAGTCACTTAACAAACCTTAAAGAATTTCTCGCGACCTTCATGGCACTGATGTTACTGCTACGGGTGTGGAGATCATTCATGCAATGATTGATTGATTTCTTGGGAACAGAATGATGCACAGACTTCCAAGGTCAGGTAACTAATGTCATTGAATGATAGGTTGAAAATAACTGTGAAAATCTTTGCTAACTGTTTAGCACAGAGCTTTAACCATCTTGGGGTAATTTTATCTGGCCCCGCAGACTTATTACTATTGAGTTTTTGGAACTTCGATACACTTCATAGTCAGAACCCTTTACTAAAGGCATATTTCTACATGACAGTCTGATTTTTCCAAAACATTATGCAAGCTACGATTTCACCACTAAAGTCATGCTTGTCAAAACGGTTGTAAAAGACTTCAGATCGTTAGCATAATCAACATTTATATAGGGCTGATTGCCTTCACACGCCTCCACATCTCAGTCGCCTTTCGTATCTGCTACACTGCTTCTATCTGTCGGAGAACGACTCTGAATGTTATCGTTCCGTTTGACCTTGTGTCCAATTGGCTTAATATTTTAAAATTCCTTCTGCCTAGGCATTCTTCGTTGTGCTTTCCAATTGTAGGTTCATTATCCTTTGTTGGGAGACCTTTCTCATCTTTTTCATAGGCAATCCTTATCATAGTCTTCCAAATGTGCAGACAGCTGATGTAGTAGTTCACCCTGCATCTGGAGTCGTTTTGATGTCATCTTTTAGTATGTGATCTTTAACATGTTCACCCACACTAACGAGTTGCCCCTTCTGGTGGTGGTTCCAGGGTTAGACGATGACATACTTCTTGTAGCTGTGGGATGCCTTAAGCTAAAAGTGATGAAAAAAACTTTACATAATACCTCTTCAATCATGTGGTGTTGCCATAGTTGACCTTAAAGCTAACCTTCTGCTGAAGATCATCATACCTCCTAACCCAATCATCATGAAATTGAGGGTATTATCCCCAAAATTTTCCGAGCTACTGGACTAGCATGCACCGTGGACCCTGGAGGTCACAGCACTTTGGGTCCATTCAGGTGTTCGCTGTTAAGAATACGGTTAAAATTGGTTTGGTCGGATAAAAATAACATATCAATGACAACCTTTTTTTGATATTTCCTCCTACATATTTTATAACTTACTATTGATAGCACCAATGATTTGCAATCCATATCTCGCCATTTCTCTCAGTTTTTTAGTATATACTTAGGCTATGGCCCCAAAAAAAAAAAAACAACCTCATTGAGTGGGGCGGACTTTTACCTGTTTCCTCATGTTATTTAACTGTGTGAATCCTATATATCACTGCTAGTTGTACCTTAAGTTCTTAACTGGACTATACCAAAAAAATTAGGGCATGTCCCATTTTTTTTTCTCACCCGCATTTGAAACCTAGTCTTAACCATAACAAACGCATCGTTTAAAAAATCTGTTGGTTGTCAATGTTTTTAGTGATTCTAAACCGTGCCTTCGTAGGCAACTTCAGTTGGAATTTGTTTTGAATATTCAACACAACATTGGTTAGTGTGACTTTATCACCTCTGTTAGATGTGGTGATTGTATCCCCACACAACTTGGCAACAAATTCTCTATAGCTGTTTGTCTGTCTTCTAAAACAAGGTCCCTGCTCTGCCATGCAAATTATCTGGGGTTGCTTTACTCGGAAACCACCTGTTGAATTGCAAACACGATCTTATAGGCTGTTCACACTGAGCCGATGATCGATCAACTTTAGCGATCGATCGCCTTTTTGAAGACTAATTTGGCAGCCGTTTTCTGAATACTAGACACGCATACGCAATAGCGCCTTAGTTACAATGTAAAATCTTTCCAAAGAATGGATTTAATGAGCTTCTGCTTTCACGAAAATACTTCTTTTTGAGTTATTTACGGCAGTGGTTGTAGTTGCTTTTTTATGCTGAGGTATATGGCATCTTTTAATTATATGACTTGTCATTTTGGTTGTTTTGCGCACGAATTGTGAGTTTTTACGCTCGTGAAATTGAACGGACGGAGTAAGGAAATTCAAAATGGAGAATAGACTCTTAAGTAAGTGCATTTAGTGAACGAACGTGTGCTGTTATTCGAGGAAGCACAACAGCGATGTGTGTGTCAGAGTTGGCAAAGTATTATAATGAATTAGGTGGCTGGTTTGAAGTCTACAGACGGCGATCGATCGCAGAAGTGATCGATCACTGGCTCAGTGTGAAAAGCCTTATTATCTGTTATAAGATAGACACATATGGAAATATGTTTTTTTAATGAAGTAGGACTTTGAAGTTAACATAATAACGCAATGTATTAAAAAAATTGTTGGTTGTCAATGTTTTTGGTGATCTAATAGGATATTTACCTCTACCGTTGTCTTCTTAGCAATTAAATTCAGTTGGGTTTTGTTATTGAATAATTCAACCTTAGCATTGGTGATCGTGACTTTATCACCTCTGTTAGATGTGGGGATTGCATCAGCTGTATTTCCCCACAACTTGCAAAGCAGAATCCCAACCTCATAATTTTGATTTTGTTTTCCAAATTCACCTCATTGAATTTAATTAAATTCACCAATTATTAGACATGATTTTTCAAACCCTTCAAAGTTCTTTTTGGACCACTTTGATTTTGCAGGGCTTAAGGGGTCTGACAAAATGAACCGGAATCCTTGATATATTTCTCAGCAGCGCTAACCCTGTGCTCCATTTTCACACATCAAGTAGAGGACGTCTTGCTTTCTTCTTTTCATCATATGAAGTCTTTATTTTCTGTAAAAGTAAATAAGCAAAGAAAAATTTAAGTCACTATCAGTGATTTTCTGCCCATTTTTTGAATACTTATCTGCTTCTGAGATTGATCTATAATCGAACATCAAGTAGAGGACGTCTTGCTCTCTTCTTTTCATCATATGAAGTCTTTATTTTCTGTAAAAGTAAATAAGCAAAGAAAAATCTAAGCCACTCTCAGTGATTTTCTGCCAATTATTAATACTTACCTGCTTCTGAGATTAATCTTATCAAAATGAAATCATTTTAAAGTAGGTCATGTATTTCATAGAGCATCAAAAACAACCCCGATCCTGACAGTAACTTCTCACATGTATTTACTTGATATATCGAGGGTTGACAATCAGAAGGATGTAACTCAACACTGAAAGAAATATTAAAGAATTTCTTTAATTCTGCTGTTCATAATTACAAATTGTTCTTTGTTTACTAAAATTTATATAATGTTTGCTTACAGTACCATATATGAACTTTATGAGATGCTTACATTTTGAGTAATGAATAGATTTGCTTAGTAGAAAATATTAAACATTTCTCAAAAAGCAGTATTACAGCAGAATTAAAGAAATACTTATGTTGTCAACCCTCGATATATATTTTGTTTAAATTTGGCTTAAGTTGATAAAAACAAGTATAGACACAAAGACTCATGATGACCACTTTTAACATTTTTATTGCTGATTATCACATGTATGCTTGTCCCAAAGATGCCAAAACCTGATTACTTAAGAATGTTATTGTATTCTAACCAAGAAAATTAATGAGAGTTGCTCTAATTCCATCCAATTCATTATTACATTATGCTTAAGATGCAAATTAAACTTTGAATTGTTAAAGGGACATAATGGCCTGAAAAAATTGGCATAATGAAAAGGACCCTTACTGAAATCACTTCAAAGAGTTTGAAAACAATTTGGATGTTTACATTCTGTAAAATCAGTAAAAATAGTAAGAGTTCCAGGGAGGAGGTGGCAGTTTGTGCATCCTATTTCTCTAGCTTTTGGTAGCTTTCCAAACTGCTCCCAAGGAATGAACCGCCCTGGACCTGTGTACCTTCCCATTTCACTTTAGTAGGTTTCACCTCAGAAAAAACTACATTTACAGTGGTTGGTGTGTGATCAGATTCTAGAGAACACTTCAACTGTTTGGCATCTTCTACATTGTGTCCTTCATTACAATAATGCCAACTGTCTTTTTAAGGATGCTGCCTTCCTGTCGCAGAATCCCTTTTCACCTGGTGGATCGGAGAAATCAATTGCTGCAATTTCCACCTCAGTTTGTTGGACCTTGTCTTTCACAGCCAAGAGGGTGTTGGCACTATGGTAGCAACTGGCGTCATCTTGCCTGAAGAACACTTTGCTTAGCTCTGGGATTTCTTGTTTTAATCTTGTAATTACATCCTGCATAATGGAAATGACTGCATTACTATCTTGTGCTACTGACTGAAACAAATGGATGTATGTCAGGGTCTGCAGATCTTCTTCACACCTCCGAAGTACAACAGAAATATGCCATGAAATTCCCCTCTTGCCATACCAGTCTGCTTTGGATCCTCAAAACTTCTTTGGCAAAAATTTCATGGCTCAATCTTGTGTGATCAATACAGTGTTTTCATCCTTTAGATAAGTGTCCACTATTTCGCTCTGTCTTTCGTCTTGATTTATGCATCGTAACTGATGTGCCTTCCATAGTAGAATTTTATCATAAGCTGTGTTAATGAAATATAGTTGCTCATCTTAATCCTCATCCGATATTTCACATTCGGAATGCAATTTTGACTGCAGCTCTTCTACAGCATTTTCTAGCAGGTCACATGATGCACATCTATCATTGTGGTGATGCACATACTTGAAAGTTTTTGTTCTACGTGAAGTGTATCTCGGTCATTAAAAAAATGTTAACAAATCAAAATCCTTGAGAAAATACCTCACCTTGTTTTCTTTAGCTACATCTGGCTTAATCACTCCACAAACTTGTGCCTTCTCCACCTTTGTATTGTTCACAGTGTCTCTAGTAGTCTGATCACTGTTACTAGCTGCATATAGGTAAAGAAACAATCAGTTGCATAATGTTACATGCGCAGTGCACACTTGTGGCAAGAGGCATGTGTATAAAATGAAATTACTTTCACGCGTGGGTAAACAAAACCTGAATAATTTTTGCCTATTTGTAGGTGAAGAACAAGGTATAGTGTTGAATTGACAGGGGCTCTAATTGTCCCCGCCGAACAAGTTCGGAACGGGGACTATGAAATGAGCAGCGTCTTTTCGTTCGTTTGTCCGTTCGTCCGTGATAAAAATGTTAACCCATGTTGTATACGATTTATCTGAAGTTTTTTTTTTTTTTTTTTTTGTACCATATATGAACTTTATGAGATGTTTACATTTTGAGTAATGAATAGATTTGCTTAGTAGAAAATATTAAACATCACATTTCTCAAAAAGCAGTATTACAGCAGAATTAAAGAAATTCTTTAATATTCCTTTCAGTGCTGAGTTACGTCCTTCTGTTTGTCAACCCTCGATATATTTATGTATATATTTTGCTTAAATTTGGCTTAAGTTGATAAAAAACAAGTATAGACACAAAGACTCATGATGACTACTTTTAACATTTATATTGCTGATTATCACATGTATGCTTGTCCCAAAGATGCCAAAACCTGATTACTTAAGAATGTTATTGTATTCTAACCAAGAAAATTAATGAGAGTTGCTCTAATTCCATCCAATTCATTATTACATTATGCTTAAGATGCAAATTAAACTTTGAATTGTTAAAGGTACATAATGGCCTGAAAAAATTGGCATAATGAAAAGGACCCTTACTGAAATCACTTCAAAGAGTTTGAAAACAATTTGGATGTTTACATTCTGTAAAATCAGTAAAAATAGTAAGAGTTCCAGGGGGGGAGGTGGCAGTTTGTGCATCCTATTTCTCTAGCTTTTGGTAGCTTTCCAAACTGCTCCCAAGGAATGAACCACCCTGGACCTGTGTACCTTCCCATTTCACTTTAGTAGGTTTCACCTCAGAAAAAACTACATTTACAGTGGTTGGTGTGTGATCAGATTCTAGAGAAAACTTCAACTGTTTGGCATCTTCTACATCGTGTCCTTCATTACAATAAATGCCAACTTGTGTCTTTTTAAGGATGCTGGCCTTTCCTGGGGGGCTGCCGTCAGCATCCCCTTGTCACCCTCACCGGGTGGATGGAGACATCAATTTCTGCATTTCCCACCTCAGTTTGTTTTGGAACCTTGTCCTTTCACAGCCAAGAGGGTGTTGCACTATGGTAGCAACTGGCGTCATCTTGCCCTGAAGACACTTTGCTTAGCTCTGGGATTTCTTGTTTTAAATCTTGTAATTACAATCCTGCATAATGGAAATGACTGCATTACTAATCTTGTGCTACTGACTGAAACAAATGGCTGTAATGTCAGGGGGTCTGCAGATCTTCTTCACACCTCCGAAGTACAACAAGAAATAGCCATGAAATTCCCTCTTAGCCAGAACCAGGCTGCTTGGGATTCTCGAAACTTCCTTGGCAAAAATTTCATGGCTCAATCTTGTGTGATCAATACAGTGTTTTCATCCCTTAGATAAGTGGCCACTATTTCCGCTCTTTCTTTCGTCGTTCTTGACTTTTGCATCGTAACTGAGTGCCTTCCATAGTAGATTTTATCATAAATCTGGTGTTAATGAAATTATGTTGCTCATTTTAAGACCTCAAATCCGATATTTCACATTCGAATGCAATTTTTTTGCTGCAGCTCTTCTACACAATACCACAGCATTTTCTAGCAGGTCACATGATGCACATCTATCATATCAATTGTGGTGATGCACATACTTGAAAGTTGTTGTTCTACGTGAAGTGTATCTCGGTCATTAAAAAAATGTTAACAAATCAAAATGTTGAGAAAATAACCTCACCACCTTTTTTCTTTAGCTACAATCTGGCTTAATCACTCTCCACCAACTTGTGCCTTCTCCACCTTTGTATTGTTCACAAGTGTCTCTAGTAGTCTGATCACTGTTACTAGCTGCATATAGGTAAAGAAAAATCAGTTGCATAATGTTACAACAAATAACAACAGTGCGCAGTGCACGCTTGTGGCAAGAGACGCGTGTATACAAGAAATTTTACTTTCAACGTGTGGGTAAAACAAAACCTTAATAATTTTTCCCTATTGGTAGGTGAAGAACAAGGATAGTGTTGAATTGACAGGGGCTCTAATTGTCCCCGCGCGAACAAGTTCGAACGGGACTTTTATGAAATGAGCAGCGTCTGTCCGTTCATCCGTCTGTTCGTCTCGTTCGTCCGTGATAAAAATTTTACCCATGTTTGTATGGGGTGTGGCAATTTATATCTGAAGTTCGCGTAAGGCGACTATGATTGTAACCTTTGGTGAAAAGAAGCGGGTTGATGAGTTCTCGACCTGATTAGATTTTTGGTGGCATAAAATATGCTAATTAAGGTATCTAATTTTGCATAATTTATGAAAATTTTCCTGCAAGCCTGTTTACAAGTTTTCTTCTATCT
>JAMKCH010026660.1:0-30441 GCA_023653785.1 Ophioderma brevispina
ATATAAAAAAAGAACCAAAATGGTTAATAATCTCACTTCTTTTACCCCCAAAATGTTAATTACGTTTCATTAATGTAAATTGAGGGTTGTTTGTGTCTATAAAGGGAAACTGGAAGGATACTGTGTCTTTTACGCTTGTAGTCCCAGAAAATTGAGGTTTGACCTGGGACAAATTGCTATCAAAGTTTTTTTGCACAAATGCATTTGCATAAGACCTACAATGATATACTAAAAGTCCGAGGAAATCCGAGTTGCAGAAATATGCCTAATTTGCATAAAATTCAAAATGGCCGCCATTTTGATGGATTTTTATGTAATATCTTGAGTTCTGAAACTCGTAGCAGACTACTTCCAGTGTCTATAACCCATTGTTTTAAAGGTATCTGTGAATCACACAATTATGACAATACTAATGACATAGGACATTTGGTTCAGGCTAATTTGCATAAATCAAAATGACGCCCATTTGATGGATATTTTTGTCCAGACACAAAGAAAGCTATATTGTGCCTTACACATAATACATGTATTAATAAGGTGCTTAGACTCCCCCCCAACTAATTTCAAAGACAAGGAAGAAAGCCAAATTAATCATCGCGCACAATAATAATGATACGTCCTAAGATTAGTGGCAACTTAACTTGCCAATATTATGGCAAGTTAAGTCTCAAAAGACGCTTCACATTAATTCCGCTGTCACTAGGCCTGATAAATCACATTTTCACATATTGAAATTTCGGCAGCCAATTATAACGGCACACAGCATAACTAACCCTAACAGCTCCCCATTTACACCTGGGTGAAGGGCCCAGCAGCATTGTATACGTAAAACTCAAAAGCCATGGCCAATTGCTCAATTTCATATATCAGTTTAAAAGAAAATCATCTCCTGCTTCAGGATCAAGTTCCGGGCGTGAAGAATCGACTCAATTGTGATTACATTCATTTTAAGGGGGTGACCCGATTTTAGTATATAATGTTTTTTTTTTTTTTTAAGTTTTTTGAAAGAAAAATTAAAACCCCCATCTGTAAAAGTTCGCGTCGTCGATATTTAAACCCATTTTGATGCGAGAAGTTAAAATGTCACAGGATCCCATAGGGTACTGTGTTAAAATCAATATTGTCGACCCAAAATGTGGCACATTTTCGATTTTATAACATCAACACCAGACATCCTTTAGCCAGATTCACAGGGTAAATGAGAAAATAGTAGTTTCTTCAGATACAATGACCAACCATTTGACCATTCCGGTAAAATCTGGGGATCTGGGGATAAGCGCTATTAGCAATCGGGACCATGCCCTTTAATTCTAATCTACAATTTCGGTATGGCTTAACCTAAATTCAAAGCCATTTGTTACCCCGTCTAACCAGCGGGATGGGTTGTGGTTGAGTAAACCCTATATATTTTTCATAGAGACCCCCTTTTAACTGTTTTGTGCATCAAGGCTATGCTATAGGGTCTACTCTATCCAATGTCACCAAAATAAGTACCAAAATTCCAGCACCCCTGTGATTCTATGACATTATAATGCACGGTGGCCCTTGCAAAAATTTGTGAAACAGTTTTGTGTAAAAAGGTTTAGGGAAAATTTAATTTTGTTCTCAAATAATAAGAGAAAGAACACCCCAAATTTAACTTGATTATTTTAAAAAAGGACGGAGGGGGTTTTTGCCTCAATACATGAAAACTTCGTTAATAGCAAATATATGGTTGTACAATTTACATAAGCAAGTGATAGAAGGTTCACCAACCCCCCCTCAACTTTTGGCGCTTACATTCCCCCAAGTAAGGGGTTGGGTCTGATTGTTTTTCACTAAAAATGCTGCACAAAGGATATAAAAACGGTTACCTAAACTCATTGCGAAAATTCAAACATTTGTTTTCAACTGAAAACCTCGAGGTGTAAAAATAAACCCTGGTTGTTAGATGAGGGTTACAAATTGAAATTGATTTGACACATTACCACACCCGTTAAGACAAAGAAGACCATGTACTGTGGCGAAATCTAACCACAGGGCTTTGTAATTTCCCACATAACTTTTAAAATATAAATCTTAACTATGTTTTAATTTTCAAGATTAAAAAAAAATACAAAAAATAGTTTGCGGTTGGTGCATATGGTTGAGTTCCTTAAGTGGCTAATTCAAAGGAAAACATAACGTTTAAAGGTCCTTAATTAGCTTAGTGCTATCTTGTTCCATTTTCTCCAACCTAAGTACCGAACGTGTTTTTTTAACCAATTAATGCTGAGAGTAAAAGTAGATAATGGTGGTGAGGAGGTTATAGTTTTTGGTGCAGGATAATTACATAAGGAAAAACCTGTAGGATTAGAGGTAGACTCAGCGGCAATCATTACTTTGGGATAGGAACATTTTTGCATGCTCCTTTGCCCCTCAAAAGATTACTTAAACAAATACCTCTGGTGGTTAATTATGCCCCAGATCCCCCGCCGATTATGTTCTAAACAAGAGCATGAAAAACGTTTTTTGAAATGTTCAACAAATGACAAAAAAAAAAATCACTTCTGTTGTATATCATCTTTAGGAATTTGACTGTCTCATTTGAAAAATTGATCACAATTAAGAACTAGCAATAATATTTTCACTAATTGTGGCAATTTGCTAAATAGTAGTTGTTCCTTCACGTCAAAAACCTTTTCTGAATGTGTTTTAACCCCATTAATAAAAAACTGTTATTTCCACCCATCAGCTCAGGGATATCATTAAAGATGAAAGTGATGCTTCCTTCAAACCTTTCTGAAACAAAATGGATTAAGACGTAGCAGTCGACACTCTCTAAGGATTTTTGGAGAGCAGAAAGCAGAAGGAAAATATTAACAGCATGAAAAAAGCTTACCCGATCATATTAGTAGTGAAGGGGGAAACTTTCACCTTCGAGCTGCTCAGAACGATTTCAGCATCCTTTACTTGGCAAATGCTGAAGCATTGAGCTACCAATTTTAAAGCTGTTGTAGAAATGATTTTCCTTCTGATTGTGTCTTTTATGGAACATGTTTAAGATTTTTATCTTTTTAATTGATTTATAAATGATAGGAAGTTCGAATCCACACAATATTGAAATAAATATGGGTCATCAGTTGGAGTCTGTCTGGTGTTCTCTAATGGCAACTTATTAATGATGGTTCTTTGATAAAATAAGTATGGACAACCAGAAGGGAATTCCACATTATCTATTTTCAAAAATTCAACCAAACGCAGCCATTTTGGTTTATGAAAATGGCTTAAACCACTATTTAATATTACTATTAACCGTTTCTTATGAGTTCGTAGGACCCCCAAAAACATGGGTAGAGACACAAACATTACTTCTCTACGACCCTCGGATCTGGAGTTATGGACAAAAGTCCTTTGAAATGGCGGCTTTTGAATTTTATGCAAATTAGACATATTTCTGCAACTCGGATTTTCTCGGACTTTTAGTATGTCATTTTGTGCTACTTCAAAATAAATGGTGCTCACTGAAAGAAAAAACCGTGATAGCAATTAGTCTAGGTTACACCAAACATTCAGTAGATCTTTCTGGCTATTGTATTCGAACGCATTAGAAGGCCGTTTGGGAGACGGACTGTCTTAAAAAAAGGGATATGTTGAATATAAGACAGTATCATCATGTCGAAACTATTTTGGAGCCTTGTTTAACTAATAAGCTATTTTGAACTCATTTTGCTACGCCTAACCTATTCACAATCCAGGGTTTTAAAACCTGGTTTGAAGATCCAAAAAGATGCTGATCAGAAAAAATATTCGAAGAGTTTTTAACATGTTCATTAATCCATTTGGAAAAGCATTTGATAATTTTCATAAAATCTCACCAACCCACCTTTTATGATCCCGAAACTAAAGACTGCCTTTTTATGGGATCACTCGTATTATGACGGTTTAGATGATTTACATCTTAATTCTTTATTACCGTTCTTTTTTTTAACAAGAGCGGTCACCGGCCGTGTGGATTCGTGGCATCTGTGGTTTTGGGGGTCTGGGATGGGTGGACTTTGAAGCCGTTTTGGGATGCGGACCCTGAAGAATGACTAATTTTAACGGATACAATGATTGAGGAATGGGCCTTTAATTTTGTAATGATGGAATGGACTGGTACTTTCATGTATTTGGATAAATATACCTTTAAACAATGCCTGGACCATGAAGAAATGATTAAATGTGGATGACAATTGATGTGGCTTTATGCATATTTACACCGCTAATTGTATTTTTGTATTTGATATCTCTATATAATTATATTATATATATATATCTATATATATATATAATATATATAGTGCCTTGAACATTGCCCTGGACCCATATGGGAGCTGTATGATTAACACTCCTTGGCCCCCCAAGGGCAGGCTATTTTAAAAAATGGGTGATTTTTGGGTGATTTTTAAAGCTGCTGCATGTTGTCTATGGATAATAATTTTCTCAAATGGGATAATTTTTGTTGTGAAATATATGATTTTATCACTAAGGACAAATTTGTATTTGAATAAAAAACTTGCAAGTGTAAAAAAAAATATAGTGCGGCGTCATTGGACCGCTGTGTCGTCTGCCGTCGCGTTTGTGAATGGGGCGAAGTGGTGACATGAGGTCACCAGGGGAGCTGGTGACATGCGGTCACCAAGATGACAGGAGGTCACAAGGGACATGAGGGGGGGGGTGGGGGGGTGGTCACAAAGGTCAAGTGGGGTCACATTGAGGTCACAAGATCAAACAGGGGTTCACAAGGCGTGAATGAGGGTCACCCCATAACATGACTCCCAACGCCACCCACCCTGACACCACCCGCCCCTCCCTGTCGCACCACACCCGACCCCTCCCCGACACTTATTTGTGAATGGGCCAAAGGTCATGTGAGGGCACCAGAAAGTCACAAGAGGGGTCACGTGGGGTCACGTGAGGTCACAAGGTCACGTGATGTAACATGAAGGTCCACCAAGGTCACATGGGGTCACCAAGGGACATGGGTCCCCAAGGTACATGGGGTACCAAGGTCAAACCACTGATCCCCACCCCGACCCCACCCGACGCACCCCACCAGCCACCTCCACACATATCCCACCCTCCATGACCAACCCACCACTACCCCCCCACCCGGCCCCCAACCAACCCCACCCTGCCCCCTCCATATGATTCACACACAAGATGTAAGGTATAGTCAGTAGTTTTCATGCTATCAAGGAATTTTGCATATCCGCGATGACCGTTTTAGCGTACAGCAATTATGCATATTAATTAGCTTCATTTGCATACCTAAGCCCGAAATGTCATCAGGACTTTAAAAGGCAAGACAGAAGATGGCACCACCCTAATGGGTTTTCGTAAAGTGAAGGAATTTTACATGTCCGACTGTACATTAAAAAGAATAAACGATTTACGCTGATTTTGGCATATTAATTAGACTTCATTTGCATATGTAATTTGCACCGAAAGTATGCCCAACATCTAATCAGGTCCAGAAACTCTTTAACCCGCTTCTTCCACCAAGTGACATCAATATCGCCCTTACGGAAACTCCAGATAACTTGCACACAAGCCTTGCGGAAAGGGTAAACATTTGACCGGCCAAAGGGTCACATGAGGTCACCAAGGCACATGAGGTCACCAATGTCACCCACCCCACCCCTCCTTTCTACCAAGTTACATCATCGTAGCCCTACGAACTCAGGAAACGTCTAACTCCAATTTGTTGGCTTGCCCACAACCATGACAACGTATACAATTAGAATCCCACATCACGTGCATGCGAATCACGATGTAGATGCTATCAACAAGTAGAATGTGCTAGGTCTGGCTCCTAAGCGGGGGCATATATTATATCCACAGCGATTTTTGGTTGAAATGCTAAATCAACTACTGCCTCTAAATCGCACTCCCTCCGGTTGTCCTAAGCGTTCACTAGATGGTCTTGAAAAAGACTGTTTATTTGCATCATTTCGTCACTTTTTCGCGGGCCACACACACACGCCATTTTTTCTGCATCAGTTTCAGCTTTCCTATTCTATGTTAAGAGCTATTTTTACGCAAAACAGGCGGAATCACTTGTTTGGACTTGCTATAAAATGCCCACTTATGCCACTGATTCTTCAAGGAACTTACATCATATGACGAGGCATTTAGGGGGTTTGACATCAGGAAATTCCTAAAATTTTCTATAAAAAAAACACCAACGCTCTTCCATTGCTTACAGTACAACAACCCTCTTATGCTAACCCGACTGTAATTGCACGAGGTAAATAGGCGCCTCTCGGGGGAGTAAACGGACTGACATACCTAATCTACTTGGAAAATAATCAAATTTCGTAGAAAGAACCCGCCATAAATTTGGTTAAGAACACACCATATTTGGGAAAGAACACACCATATATATGGATTATGGGGGCATTCATGGCTAATGTATCACTCAAATATGGTTTTGAACATTTTATTTTAATTAATCGCTATGGGGTTTCCCTGGAGTTTCCATTGAAGTGTTGGGCTCAGCTGAGCCAACCTCGGAAGGCCTGAACAAGGAGTATTTCTTAAAATATCGAAAATGTGTCTATCGACCAGCATAAATGGTGGTCTACCAGCTGAAGCTCGAAGCGATTGTAGGGATTCGCGGAACGTTCGTTCCACGAATCCAAAAACAATCATGTCCAAAAACAATCAATCAATCTGCGCATTTTTATAGATTAGTATAAGTCGTATCTTTTACCTTGCTGGAGTCATGGTGAAATCTTAAATTGATTTCGGCGAGCGCAACGCCTTCAGTTTGAAGCTATTCAAACGGAATGTTTGGTGAATAACAAAATCTTATTTTTTTTCCCACGCCATTTGAAACATCGATTACGTCTTATCATTATCAAAGTGGTTATTCCCATGTTGTATAAAGCAATTACTTACATTATCCCTCCTTCATTTCACTATGCAAAATAAACGCAGTTGAATTGGCGGTTGTTGACATTTTACCGCATCTTTTGATTAGAATTCATATTCACGCTCTTTTTGCATGCATTGTTATTGTATGTGTCATTATCGATTCAATTTCAAGGTTATACCCCCGTAATGATTGAAGTGCTGCATACGTGTTCGGACAATATCGTCCCTCTGCTACCGAACCACTGAAGATGAGGACTTATATCAAAACAATCACGAAAACATGGCTATTCAGTATCTGAATAGGTTGATTCAGTCAGTGCTGGGTGGGTAGTTGACCAGTCCTTTATATTATACTTGACTGGTCAACAACACTCACGTTTTGATTTCGAATATTTCGGAGACACCATTCTCCGATCATCAGCGGTGTTAGAGCTAGATGTACTGGTAGATCCTTACCGCTAATCTGGACTTTTGGTTGTGTCCTACACTTTACAACTTGTGTTGCCAGTAAGGAGTCGTAAATCTTGGAAAGTTCATGTCCCCCGTCCCTATTAAGGGTGGGGCTGGTCCTCTTTCTTGATAAAAATCGCCTCCTTCACCTTTACGGAGGTAGCAGTTTCTCCTCTCGGACATGAGTACTTTTTAATTCCTTCCTTAATTAGTGTCGACTTAGTGGGAATGAAATGTACCACTACTACTCCCCGCCTAAAAATCCGAACGATTTTGAAATGGCCATCAAGTGCCTTCAAACCTTTTGCATTTCAAATGACCGCTCCAAACCAGCTGGAATACAATCTCTCACCCTTCCACATCATTCTTGTTTTATCATCTTAACGGATCCAGGTCAATAAGCAAACAACCCATTACGTTACGCGAACAACGCTCCTGGCATTAATTATTATAATTCACCTACTTACCTACAATACCTTTTTAATACGTATTTAATATACGTTCGGGTTTTTTGGCTGGGAGTATATTATTTCGAGATATTTAAAAAAAATACTTGTTAATATCGATGTAAGAATTATTTTCATTTGAAAGTCACAAAAGAGGAAACTAAAAATCTCTTTCTCCTGTAAAATCATGAAATGTAATCCACATTTTGTTGCACCTCACACATGACGAGATATTAATGCTAATTAAGATTGCCCCACAACTACACACTGGAAAAGGTCTTGAATAAAACAAATTACCGGCACCTAGAGCCATTTTCCATATTACATAAAACCGGAATACCAAACACGTACTTTAAGTGACATCCTGTTTAAAGAGTATGTTGTAATATCATAAACCGCTGTTTAAAAAAAAAGTAATACTTTTCCATTCGTACGTTTTCAAATTGAAGCCAGCACCCTGGTAATATACCGCACGAGATACTCGAATATTATTAGTATAGCCATTTTTGGCGTAATGAACCAAGGGACTACAACCTCTACAGAACACTTTGCAACTCTGAAGACCCTCTTAACCGATCACTCTCACAAACGTATTTTTCTGCTTCTGCAAAACGTCTCACCAGGGCTATTCAATTTTACTAACGAAATACTACTACTCATAGTAAATTTGGCCACCAAAGTGTTGCTGTGGTTCTTCTTCTTCTTTTCGCTCCTATTCGATACAAAAATACGTACCAGACATCCCTCCTCATTGCCCAGACAGTTGGTCACTATTCTCTGGACAACCTATTATCAAAGCGGAACCTGACAAATGACCAGACCATCCTACTTACAACCATTTCTGAAAAATTGTATAGACAAATTATATAGCGGGAGAAAAGTTAAAACAACCTATTGACTGTCCTTTTTTTCACATGGGGCCGGAACGAGATCACGATCATGATTGCGCCTATCACATTCAGAAAATCTTTCGGAAAACATTATTTCTCCTCACATTCTCCTCACACATCCCCATCAAGCCAGCATCAGTGTTGACATCTCTCGCCAATGTTGCGCGGTAGACCAACATACGGACTTTGTATCTTCCATCTTCCATCGTATTGAAAACACATAAATTTGACATTCAAATGTTTTTCCGGAGCTTCCCTGTCCGCGGTCTTATTATTGTATTACTACATTCACAACAGAACAATGCAATAGTACTATTCCACTTCATCACTATTATATATCACGTCCATGTTAACGCCTTTTGGTTCACTAACTTTAGAATTTCGTTCGTCTTCTGATGGGCAGAAATCGATGATATATGGTCTAAAATGACAGTCCAGCAGCGGAATATAATACGTCACCTAACATTTTTAATTAGTTTAAAAAAGACACTTTGGTTAGGTGTGTTTCTAGATGTAACCAATGCAACTAAACATTAGGGGTTACTCTCGCTCACATTCAACTTCATATGCGCATCTGTACATACAAACGAAGTTCAGTGTTTTTCGTTTCGTACTTTTCGGCGTTTATCATGTAAAAGCAAGTTTTGTAACAAAATTCTGGTTGTGGTTTGAGTACTGTGGATATTCCAGTATATTACACACGCGATAACTTCAGCCGCATAGCTAACAGTTTTTGGTCGAACAATACTGATTATGCACTTAAAACAGCTTCAACTTCAATCGGCGTATGGAATGTACAAGCACATAGACTAACTATAGACTCAAGATATAAAATGCGTGACAAAAAAGTCGCCTAGTGGATAATGTCCAAGGGTTCATCATTTTTTGAAGTGCCTTTAAGGTGGTCAGCTTTGAGATATTAATTAATACTTAAAGACATTTTGGCTTAAATCCACATCCAATTTAACATATCCCGAGGCGGTGCGGCCAAGAAATCAGAAATTTAGACGTCGTCATTGGTTTAACAAGTAAACAACCCGACTTCTTGAGACGAAAAAACGATGTTTTCATCAAGCAATAATCTTTGGAGCTGAATTCCAACGCCACTGTAAGATTTTATTTTTTTAAACATTTATATCCAAAAACGGACGAGAACAAGATCGTAAGATCGTAAGATGTGGTCTGAACAACAACCCTGACCCGCCCATCACATCATAACACACCAACTTCGGTTTGTGGTGGATGCAGTTTTTTTTGTGTGTAAATGTTATTTGATTCAGTTGGCTGATTGCTATATGCAAGGATGCCTTGGCCGCCATCGTGTGTTAAAATTAAAAAGAAAAAGAGAACACGCCACTGGAGATGTCTCAGGATATGAAAAAAAATCAAATTAAAATGTTTCTCTTTTGAAGCAAAGGAATAAGTGGGAAACAACCAATTCTAAATGTCCGCCGTGTTCTAATTGATTTATTCCACGTACGACCGTTTTACTAAAGTTGACATTGTTTCATGGATTTTCCTGGATCATTTTACGTTCTACAATTTAATGTATAGGTCCCACATTGATATTTAGAAAGATCTCAATGAATCACTAAACAACTTATGTAAAAGTTTGAAAAATAGACCGAATGCATGCTATTAACAAAAGCCACATAACGATAAGAATGCCGCAAATGCCGCCGCATTGCAATGTGCTTTCAAAATCTTTTTACGGTTTTGACCAGATTCAGAGGTATTTCTTTTAGGTTTCCCAAGGTCATCCTTATTTCTGACCCCTTTCTAAGCCTATGAAATGTTAGGGTTTATAATTAGAAATGATTTCATAATTTATAAAATTGTGTCATTAAAGATGGTCAATGGAAATAACATATTTCTTGATCATAGATCATACTCATTCGACATGAATTAAATAATATCAAGCGTAGCAACCAATTTATTTCATCACCATTACAATTATCATTGACCCGTAAGAGGAAAGAAAATTAGTTTCAAACAGATCAAGTATTATGAAATAAGGAACGCAATATGCATATTATCTCCACCTATTTCCGAAATACCCTCAAGAATGGAACATGATCAATTGCAATTCCTTATGCGCTTTATATAATGTGCTAATATATTCTGCAGTTCAGCACAAATACTCTTTATTTACCATTCCTATATACAAACCATTATTAGGTTTTCGATGTTGGATGGTGATTTTCATAATATACAAAACCATTAATGCTAATAATAGGCAACACTTTTCCATTTCAAACTACAATACCCTTTAGAGCATAAATATCCCGGAGTCAGTGTTCTATTTTTAAACACGACCCTTCTCTATTTATAGAGGGTAATTAATTTACTGATATATTCAGAAAATTTTAAGTATATCTTTATTTAACGATTACATTATTACGAATATCATTAGAGTAGTCTAAAAATAAACGACCAAATCTTTTAAGAGTGAAAAGAAAATAAGATTCTTTTTGAAATCACTGTAACCGGTTTTATATAAAGATTTTTACACCATCGTCATAATGGTATTTCTTTCGAGTGAACGATCATGTATGTGACGCAAATCTTTTCATGCCGCCTAAGGGAGGGAACTAGTTCCGTGTATGCATATACCTTCCATCGTCTCCATAACTAATATCCAATACACGCTAGGCCACAATTAAATTACAAATTACATTGAAGATGGAAAAAGGTTCAGTCTAAATGACCCGTTCATACTAATATCAGTGCTTCCTTTAGTTACGTTTTTAAGGATAAATGTCTCCATTAAGTGTTCCTACTTCAACCGAATTATATTGCATTTTAAAACGAGGCACCTTAAATATCACTTCGTCGATGTTGTTCTCAATACGAATAGTAGAAATTAATAAAAATGTGAATTTTCCCCACAATTAGAATGACTTTTCCCTTAATAAGAATGCATTTTTGTCGTATTTTTTTAGAAAAATCAAAGATCAAAGAACTGTTTTTTCAGAAATGTTAAATATGTAAAACGTGAGCTGTTATAAGAGCTTATAAGGACAATAAGGTGTATTTAGAAGCCAATGGGTAATATACCAAAGATTGTTTGAAGTTCATTTACCATGCTTGTTTGACGCGCGATATAATGCGATATGCGTTTTCTCGCGACGTATGTAGTTAAACCATATTTGCGACCAGTAATAGAATACAATGTAATAGAACACACCTATAAACACAAACAGAAGGTATTTTCTGATTCAAAAGAGAGCAAGTTTCAATTTCGATTTCATATCTACGTATTTTATGAGACGGAATCACCGAACCATCCAATTCGTAAAGATTTCTAGTGTTAACACACCAAATATTTTCAGTGTCAGCTTTTTATATTTGATAGCTACCGAATCATGCCTATACACATTTAAAGGGAAAATTAAATGAATAAACACTCGCCCCATTTGGGTTAGGTTAGGAAATCCAAGATAGCATCTTGAAATAGCTCATTTAGAAGTCATTTGAGTAGATATCCTGGTTTAAAAGACTATGTCATTATATGGCTTTTCAATACGACCACCACTTGGGTGATGGAGACACGGTTCTTCTAAGGAACATAAGGAACCCGATCAGGGATCCAAATATAAATCGGGATAGGACCTCGATCAAGGAGGATTAATATTATTTTTAATTCAAGAGAAATGATATAAGAGAGAATGGAAGGCATGATAATCTGATGAAATCTGATGAAATCTTAGGCTTATAATCCGCCAGTCGTCCGTTGGCGCTATTACGCTACGTCATCCTCCGAGTCATACGCCTGCCTGCATAAATATTACGTCATGCTGCATAAATATGAAGTTCATGCGCATAAATTATTAGCTAATAAGGTAGATTATCGAAAAATGGTGCGCATCACCATCGATATCGAAATCCGTCTATGGGCCATTTGTCACAGTGTCGACCCGATTGGTTATATGATATAGCCCCGGAGCTAGCAAACATTTGTAACAAATCTCAAGTACAAAGGTTTTAGTGATTTAAATATGTAGACAGATGACAGGGACCCAGAACATCAATTTCTTAAGTGCCACAAATGGGGCTTAAGGAGAGGGGGTAAAGACAAAGTTTGTACAGGGGTCAATTTGAAATTGACCAATAGTGGCTGGAAAAAGATACCATGTATTTGTTCTAGCCACAAGGATAAGGAAGGATATAGTATGTACTATCTACAACATAAAGGTTAAGAGTTATAGGCTAAAAACAGCAAAAAAATCAATAAAGAAGGGTCAATTTCAGTTGTACAGGGGTCAAAATTTTGAAGTTGCTCAGATTTGGATAAAAAATGGTGGCAAATTATTGGTGGAGCTCATAGGGATCAAAATATTTAAACAACCTGGAGTGGACGTATCGGTATTTTTACGGAGAGATGTAAAAATATTACGCAATCAGCCTTTTCTAGTACGTAAATGTGGTTATTAATAACCGAGTACTGGTTGTAAAGTGTGAGGCTAGTCCAACATTTTATTTGGGGCCTGCTATTATTTTCCGTAAAGATGGTCGATTTTTGATGGTTTCCTCTGTCACACGGAAGCATATCACCAAAAATATCTGACTACCCAAATTTTGATTTAAATCGGTCAAGCCGTTTTGATAGTAGAAGCAAAAATGGTCTGGAAATTGGCCCATAGAAACAGCGTGTTGTAAAACGTGGTCAACCACATTTTGAGCATGTTTTGTTTATATATCACATCAAAAGAAACCTTACTGACTTTGAGCGAGCGTTCTAAAATGAAAGGAACGTTTAGTTTATAGTCTCGAATAGATATTGAATAGATGAATTCGCTGATCACTTCAGATTGGCTGGGTTCGTCATCGGGAACCTTCGTTGAGTGTTAATTGCGCACGTTCTAAATTAATAGTTGCGCAGTTCACGAGCTGAGTAAATGTTCCAGGATAAATGATCCCATTCGAGAGAATTTCGAAAACATCTGTTGTCGCCATATTTCAATGCTAATTGTATACTGAACAATCTCGCCTCTAAGACTTCAAATATCAAATGGAACAAACATTATTTTTGTCTAAAAAGATATTGGACCATACCTTTAATAAGTATATCCATTATACCTTCGTTCCGTGATTGAATTTGTCGTGGAAACATACTCCCATTTTCATCACTGCATGCATCAGTATATTTGTCAAAGACTATTTCACTGCTTCCACGGCAGCTGTGAGATGTAATGAAACAGAGGCTTGTTAGAGATAATGATATTCAAACAAACTACTAGTGCATCCTGATAACGTTTGCGCTAAAAACAGTATCCTTACGTGTACATAGTATGGTTTGAATAAATTGTGGTTTTGCTCTGAAACGTAATACGAAAACCTTTTAATTTTAGGCTACATACATTGTAGGAAACCTATCAGTTCGATACAACGACTACTCTTATGATTCTCACATTTAAAATGAATTGGATGATTATTTGGTATGACCTGGCATTAACAGGAAACTTTGACACGTGTTTAACTTTGAGTACAGTTATGCTCGACCGATGACATCAGATACCATTATCCACCGTCGTCTACCCCCCGGGATCTACCTCCCGCACTAAAGAACATTGCTTTACGATCAATAGCCAAGATTAGCAAATTCAGATGCGACTTTACACATTGGCAGTGTCCTTTCTAAATCGCGCTATAAACACCCGCACCCGCCAGCTGGAAGGTGAATTAAGACTGATGCCATCATACCGAATAGTACTGGTCGATTTTTTGTTGTTGTGGTTTTGCCTAGGGAAATTGCGCAAAAATGTCATTAGAATAGTTTAAAACATTAGAAAACGACTGTATGAGGGTGTTTATTTTATGTCTAAATACTGTTTTCAAACCACTAATTCTTTTAAAGGAAAACTTCACACCTTTTATTGCTTTTATTTATGGTTCTAATTTCTTGGAACTAAATTAGACAAAAATTCTTTATTAGTCATTGACTTAGATCAGTTTAGATTTCAAGATGTGTTCTTCCAATGAGTACCGCGACCATAATTACTAATTAAAAAAAAACTATGGAAAGGGAATGGCGTTCGAAAGTTGACAAGAAAGGAACTGTTTATATTTACGAAACTGAAGAAAAATAAATAAACTACTGAAAAAAACAACTTCGATTGAATGAAATTTAAACACGACATCGAGGAGGATGGTTTTCAGCTAGTTGAAAAAGAAAACGTAACTAATTTGATGAAACAAGTCGACTTCGATAAATTGTCGTTTGCTGCAATGTGCATAAGAAGTAGTAATTGTATATAATTCTTCGTTAACTAAATTCCTTGCTTAGTCATGCGGTTAAGGCCTGAGCTGGAATTTGTGGCAATTATTATACTCTACATTATAATGTGGTATACGCATTTTAGAGATTATCCCTACCAAATGTCAGAAATATGCCGTTGGACATGAAGAAGTAATCACATATGGGTCTAAGATAAAACGTATGTAGAAATAGGGTTACAAGTAAACCTTTCACTTTAGTGTCTTCAGTATGAGTAGCAATATTTGAGTAGAGGAGGTGGTCGGCGTTGTATGATGGTGTGACTAAAGATTATCTGGTAATAGGATAAATGACATATTCGTGTCATATACCATATAGTGAGCGGTTGAACTGCAAAAGTGTCGACTGAACCCTCCCCCTCGAGTACAACAAAACGCAACCACTTATTCGAAAGATAGTAATAAATAATTTTAAAAATGATGGGTGTGGTCAAAAAAAACTTTGGTGGCAGGGGTTGTTTTTTTGGGTCAAAAAAATCACGTTTTGGAGCTAAAAACTTAATATCAAGATTTATTTAATTTCTTAGCAAACAATTTTAATCAATACATGCAATACATCACTTCTGACATTTATATATAGAATGTTTTTGTATACAAATATAAAGGTCTAGAATTTTAGACCCCAAATCACTTGTCCTACAAACATCCTTTTTATCAAATGTCACCACAACGAGTATAAACCTGAAACCCTTTTAATGCAATGTATCACACCTCATATCAATAACAAAAAGGATACGCATAAAAATAAGATTGCAATATTTTTAACCTTAAAAAAATAAAAATAATAATTTGCGCTTAACTTGCCAGCCAAAATTTCATTTTTCGGCATAGAAATCATCCCTGCCACCAAATATTTCAACCACAATCCATCATTTTCTTAAATATTATAAGTATACTCTTTCAAATAAAGGTGGTTGGTGTTTTGTTGTACGGTGGGGAGGGGTAAACTCGAAAACTCGAGCACTTTTCAAGGCTCGGGCGCTCCGCTACTATTGAAGCCCTTATTGAAAGTTTTCGAAAATGGTGTAAATCTTTTTTCTTGTTGCCATGGTAACCAACGTATGGCCTCTGACTAAAAATTTTCAACAACGATTTAACTCAAAAACGAAAACTCGTATGAAAATAAAGCATATTAAGCAGACTAAAATCTAGGGCACTAGAAAAACTAATTTTTAAAATCATGTCTTCAAATTAAAATTATGGGTCCGCTTGGACGATGCCAGAACGGGCCGTTACCTGTATGGTGTTTTTCTAACGTTATGCCCAAGGTTCGAGGTTCATCTCAGTGAGGCCGTTAACAAATCCACTATCCGCTCTTCCTCATGCATCTTAAAAGACGCGTAGCAGATGAGCCATGATAAAGACCTCGCTACAGTCAATTCCGATAAGAGTAACCCTGGCTGTCGGAGAATAATGGATTTCTTGTAAACTCTAGGCGTGTTTTATCTGTGGCACAGATATAAATGCCATTAAGATATTCCCTATATAAAAAGGAAAATGTTTAAAATAAAAGCAAATAACCGGCATAATAACTAGCTCATTTGGCTCTGTCATCTGACAAAAAAACACGGAATAACAAACACGTAATTTAAGACCGAAAGTGAATTGCTGTTTTAAAGGCTGACTCAGCGATTTCCCGATGAGGGGCCCTCAATTTTCAAACGAATTGGTGTTTTTTTTTGCCATGTACAGAATGCTTAGTCCCATATACTAACCACTGATTGTGAAAATAGCTAAGGCTCAAATCGAAGTCCTTCATATAAGAACATCACGTTTTTTGTTATAACGTTCCGGATCCGGAAATTTTGTAATACACCGTATCCCTATTACAAACTGTTATATACCACATGATGAATGTTTTTAACTGCATCAAACCGCAAACTCCGATTCCATCTCTAATTTTGGAATGAAGCATTCTAGTTGACCTACCTTTAGTTCTAGTTGAACTATTTTTAATTAATAGATTAAAAAATTATATTCAGAATCTTCTGAGTCGACTTTAAAAGAGTTTTGTGGTAAGATCATAAACGCTGTTTAAAAAGACTATACTTTCCATTTTAAGCTCAAAAAAAATGACAACCTTATACCAATGGAATGCACGTTTATGTCCCCCTAATCTGTAAAATTTTTTCGGATGAGCCAAAGGACTCCAAAACCCCTACAGACACTCTGAATCTCTAAAGACCTTCTAAACCATACTCCAACTAACGTATTTTCTGACTGACAACGTCTCCCAGGGGTGGTCCCAAGTTTTGCTAACGATATTCACTGGCCATTTTTTGGCAGTTGGGCACACAGTGTAGCCACGGTTTTCTTCTTCCTATCCGATAAATAAATCACCAACACCCTCCTTGTCCCCAGAAAGTTGGTGCATGCAGGGCAACCTAATAGACCGTATTCATATGACGTCAGCCACCAGACATGTTGGTGGACAAGATGCATACATTCCCAGGACTACAATACTTCACCTGTCAATCGATCCATGTTTGCGATTGCACAGGGATATTACAGGTGAATGTATTGTATGACTGTAATCGTCATCTTGTCCACCCACATGGCTGGCTATTGAATATTGAATACGGTCTATAATTAATCGTAAGTTGGAAAAATGATCAATGGCCTCATACACATTTTCTGAAAATGGAGCCAAAAATGACATGGCTTGGGGAAAGTTCGAAAGAAACAACCTATTGACTGTCCTTTTTCAAGGGCCTGAAACTGATCACGATCATGATTGCGCCTATCGCATTCAAAAAAAATCTTTCCGGAAAAACAGTAAACAGGATTTCTCTCACACATTCCATCAAGCCAGCATCAAGTGTTTTTACATCTCTCGCCAAATTTTTTGCAGCACGGTAATACCTCTACGGCCGTTTGTATCTTCCTATCGTAATTTGAATAACCACAGAAATTGACATTCAAATGTTCCGGAGCTTCCCCTGGCACGCGTCTTTTTTGTATTATCACAACAGAACATGCAATAGTACATTGCACTTCCCTATTATCATATCACTTTAGTCGATGGGACATGTCCCTTCTATTCTGTTATGTTTGTAGTCTCCATGGGGGGCTAGGGGAAACCAATGTAAATAAATTCGAATTAATTATTAAAATCATATAATCGGTCTGTTCCACAAATAAACTGCACATTTTCTTCTTGAAAAGCATAAAATGTCACATTCAATTTTAATTTCCCAATATCATTGACTAGTGAATACACATAGACTTCAGCAAACAAAGGAGTTAAAGATATTCAACCATCGGCCCGGTATGCGGTTTAGAAAAACGCTTCAAATTCCCTGTTCATCCTGGGAGTGCCAGGACACATTGTATTTATATTCTCGCGCAGCTGAAAGACTTTTCCGCTGTTTACGCCTCTCCAATTTAGACTGGAGTACTTTTTCAGGACAAAAATCTCATTCACAGATAAGGGTCAATATTGAGCTTCTATAGTTCGTGTGGTCAATTAACTTTGGCCATATTTTTTCAATCATTTCATTAGAAAAGGAAGAAACCTGAACAACATCAAAAAATTTTGCTGGCAAGCTTTATTGACCTACAACTTTGTGCAGACCCAAAATCCGTACTTATTGCTTAACTTCATTTCTAATTCAATTTACCGACCGCGTTTTCAGAAGAAAATTTAGTGTCAACGCCTATATTAATAATGTACAACTTGTTAGTTTCTGTGAGAGAGGACGGGTATTTGTCCATTCAACCCGATCGTGGAGGTGGTAACACCTGGCATAAACAATGACCCTACATACCAGGCCATTGTAATAATCTTTAGTTCATGGTTAGCTGAAGTCTATACATATCCATTGGTCTCTGATAATGAGAAAAGAATTGAAGGTGACATGTTTATATATTTTTAAGAAAATGTGCCAGTTTTTAATGTGTGCGGGAACAGACAGTTTGTGATCGTAATAATTATTATGAATTAACCTTGGTTTTCCCTTAACCACCCCCAGATGGGGACTACAGAATTTGTTATACAGTTGTTATTTGGTCACACGTCCCAGGGTCCTACGTCCCCTGTTTAAAACGCCTTTTGGTTCACTAACTATTAGAAGTTCGTTCTTAATGGGCATAAACGCTGATATATTGGTCGAAAAGAACAGTCCAGCGGATTATAATAATCAAATAACCTTCAATATAGTTTAAGAAATGGGGTTATGGGGTGTTTCTTATGTAACCAAACTGCAAGCTGAAAACATTATTATAGTAATCCCTCAAGTAAGTGGTTTTCATCTGTAAAATTGTTTTTAAAGAAAGACTGATTTCAACTGATTTTGGTAGTATGGGTGCCACCATTTACCAACAAAAGTGAGTTATCGTGGGGGTGGGAAATTGGTTTTTTTCGGGGAGTCAAAGTCCAATAAAGGGGTTCCAAATGTGAAATTGATCCAATCTCGTTGAAAAGTTACCAAGTTAATAGTTTTATCATAAGGAAGTCCAGTACGGTATAGTTTGTACTATCTGTGGCCCAAATTGTGGAGTTATAGGCTCAAACCCAGAGCAAAAATCAATAAAAAGATCATTTTCAGTTTGTACAGGGGTCAAATTTTAATAAAAATTACTCCAATTTGGACAAAAAATGGGTGCAAATTTACAGTGGAGCTCATAGGATAAAATAAGGAAATAGTTTTGAGTGTCTTTTTATTAAAAATGCTTACTTACTGCGTAGGGGGAACAAGGTCAAGCCCCATTGAATTTCATTGATTTGACCTTTGGTGCCCCCTACATTGAAATTAAGCATTTAAGACAGTGCAAAAAACTATTCCTTATTTTAATCCTATGAGCGCCATAAATAAGTAAAAACGAACGACGCCATTTTTTATTCCAAAAATCGGAGTAATTTTAAAAATTTGACCCCTGTCCACAACTGAAAATGACCGTTTTTATTGATTTTTTGCTGTTTTTTTTTCATCGATACCTATAACTACCCAAACTTTCGTCGCGATAATACAAACTATACCTTTTGGAATCCTTATGATTAAACTATACATTGTGTATCCTTTCAATATGCAGTGATCAATTTCAAATTTCAAAATCCCCTACGATAACTCCTTTTTTTGGTAAAAGTTGACACCCTTTACCTACCAAAATCATTTGAAATCGGCTTCTTTAAAATTTTTTTTTCACAGATTTGGCTAAGAGTATGTTACTTTTGGGTACTAATAGGGGTACCTCGCTCAGCCTATCACCAACTTCAATGCCTGTACAGACAAACGAAAGTGCAGGGTATTCTTTTGCATAACCTTTCGGGCGTTATCCCCGTTAGCAAGTTTTGTACAAAGATTCCTGGTTTTTTATTTGAGTATTAGCAGGGGGACTGTAGTGTAAGAGTGTGCGCTTTCCCGGATAAAATTGTGATTTTTGCACCACAAGTAACTTTAGGCATTGATAATCCATAACATTAATCGAAGCACTTGCCAATCCCCCTTAATGTGGCCCCCATCTTGAGTTTCAAGGTTATACATGGGTCAAAAAATTTGAAAATGTTCTGAATGTGTTAAAAAAGCACACCATGGTGTTTGTTTGGTCACAAGGATTCCAAAAGGTATATTTTACACATCTATGGCTTATAGTTCCGGAGTTATGGGTCAAACTGTAAAAAGGGTGAAAAAGTCAATTTTGTGTGTGTACAAATGGTCAAAGTTAAAAGTTGCTTTGAAGTCAGTTTAATATGTGGTTGCAAATTGTTCCATAGCTTAAAGGATTGAAATAGGAATAGGTTTGCCTTATCCGTTAATCTTATTTTTCACGTTATCAACAAATATGTCACAGGTCAATAGAATCCCACAGCTGCCAATAGCTGGTTGACTTTCTATTCGCCATTTTGGTAATAACTCAGACAACGTAGTAGTCAAAACTATTCCTATAATTTCATTCTATGAGCTAAACCACAATTGGAACCACATTTTACAAAAAATTATTGGAGCAACTTTTAATTTTTTGACCCTGTAACAAACCAAAATTGACTTTTTCTTTTTTTTTTCCTTCCCCATTTTTTTTCAATTCTACCCATAATTCCTAACCCCATAAGTCACAGGTAGTATAACCTAGCCCTTTTTGGTAATCCTTGTACCAGACAGACATCAATGTGTGGCTTTTTCACACAATCGGAACATTTAAAAAAAAAAAAAAAAAACCCTGTGTAACCTTGAAATCCAATCTGGGGGTCATGAAGGGGTGTGGCAAGTGCTTCCATCAATTTTTTTTGGATTACAATGTATAAGTACTTGTTTACCAAATTCCCATTTTAATTCCGGATTTGCACACTCACATAAGGTCTGGTTCACTCAGTCCCCCACTACTTGTGACGTATTCGCAAGTTTATATCGCGACTAAGTTTCAATGTCCGCTAGTGGACGATTTTTTAGGTCGAAACAATCCTGATATGTCATCTTCAACAGGCTTTTGAATTAACCCGGATAGAGACTAGATACTCGAAGGATACATTATAAATGTTTGTATATCGCAATGTTTCCAGAGTTTAAGTTTTGAAATGCAATGCAAAGGTGGAGGCTTGAGGTACTCATAATAACTTAGACATTTTTGGGCTGAAAATCCACATCCAATTTAAAATCCAGCGGTGGCGAACCACCGAAATCACAATTTAGAACACGTCTCCATTGGTTTAAAAAAAACAATAACCCCCGATTCGTCTGACCAAAAACGATGTTTTTCAAGCATATCTTTGGAGCTGAATAATCAACTCCACATGCTTTAAGGGTTACTTTTTATCCAAATAACGGACGAGACCAAGACCTTCAATGGGTCATGGTAACACGCACTGACGACCCACATCAAACGCCGAAATTGTTTGTTGAATGCATCTGTATTGCTCTTATAATCTATTTTTACGTTGATTTGGTGACTTGCTTATATTGAAATGAGGCTTGGCCGCCATCGTGTGTTAAATTTTAAAAAAGAAAGAGAAAACGCCACTGGAGAATTGTCTCAGATAAATGAAAAATCATCAATTAAAATGTTCTATTTTTGAGAATCAAAGATAAGTGGGAAACAACACTTTCTAAATGTCGCCGTTTCTCATGATTTCTTCCAACGTACGACCTTTACTAAAGTTGACATTGTTCATGGATTTCCTGATCATTTACTTTCTAAAATGTATAATTGTATAGGTTCCCACATGATATTACAAATATTCATGAATCCTACAACTTATGTAAAAGTTTGAAAATATAGAACCCGAAATCATGCTTATGAACAAAAGCATAACAATAAGATGCCGCAAATGCGCCGCATTGCATGTGCTTTCAATAATCTTTACGGTTTGACAATTCAGGTCCTTCTTTGAGGTTTCACAAGGTCATCCACTATTTCTGACACCTTCTAAGCCTATGAAATGTTAGGGTTTATAATTTAGAAAATATTTCATAATTTATAAAATTGTGTACATATATTGATGTCCTGGAATAACATATTTCTGATCATATACATACTTCATTCGACATGATATGATATCAGCGTGCCACCATTATTTCATCACCATTACAATTATCATTGACCCTAAGAGGAAAGACAATTAGTTTTCAAAGATCAGTATTGTGAAATAAAGGAATGCAATATCATATCATCTCCACTATTTCCGAATACCTCAAAATTGACTGAATCAATTCCTTCTGCGCTTTATATAATGTGCTAATATATTCTGCAGTTTCCAATAAAATTACTCTTTATTTACCATTCCTATATACAAACATTATTAGGTTTTCTATGCTGGGCATGGCGATTTTCATAGTATACAAACCATAATTTTATAATAGGCAATCCATTTTTCTTTTCAAACTACAATACCCTTTTATTAGCATAAATACCTGGAGTCAGTGTTTCTATTTTTAAAGCACGGCCCTGCTCTGTTTATAGAGGGTAATTAATTTACTGATATAGTCAGAAAATTTTAAGTTATCTTCATTTACCAATTACATAATTACGACTATCATTAGAGTAGTCTAAAAACGACCAATCTGTTACTATGAAAAGAAATAAGATTCTTTTTTGAATCACTGTAACCGTTTTTTAATAAAGATTTTTACACCATCGTCATAATGGTATTTCTTTCGAGTGAACGATCATATATGTGCGCAAATCTTTTCATGCGAAGGGAGAAACTATTCCCGTATGCATATACCTTTCATCGTCTCCCACCTAATATCCAATATCAACGCGAGGCACAATTATTACAATACATTGATATAAAAAAGGTTTCATTCTAAATGACCGCGTTCATACTATATCAGTGCTTCCTTTAGTTACTATTTAGAGTTAAATGTCTCCATAAGTGCTCACCTTCAACCGAATTTATTGCATTTAAAATGAGGCGCCTTAACTACCCTCGTTGGTGTTTTTTCTTAATTACGAATAGTAGAAATTAATAAAATGTGAATTTTCCCCACAATAAGAATGAATTTTTCCCTTAAAGGGAAATAGGTCAAGATTTTTGTCAAGCTCAGTTTGACTTACATTCATAAAATATATGTACATACATCACAATTCCCGAAAAAATAACCAATTTGATGTAAAATTAACAATAGAGCATTTTTGCTTTGGGATACGAAGAAAAACGGGCGGATTTTTTCGCCACGGCTTCATGATCAAAAGCGCCCAACTCGTGACGTCAAATGATGACCAAAATCGTGTTGACTCGAATTGTTTATTGTCTGACACTGTAATATTGATGGATAAATGAAAAATAATAAAATTAGAACAAAGTTACAGCATGACATATTTTGTTTTCATTTCGTTGTGTTTAATGATTAATTGAAGTGGCAACACTGCGATATGATGGTCACCACGACGTAAATTCTGGATGGTCATCACTTTGACACCACCATTTGCCTGCGATGTGGATTTGTCGGAACCGTTTTCGAGTAAGCTATTGGCGGGAAATTAAAAGGCAAAATACTCACAATGTGGGACATTTTCAACTTATTTTGATTTATATTGTAATCTACGTTTCTTAAGCTTTCCATCCATATCAATTTTCCAAAATTCAGAATCATGACATATATGCCTTTAACAAGATGCATTATTTTCGAACGTTTAGAATCAAAAGTCAACGAACTGTTTTTTTTTCAGAATGTTAAATAATAAACGTGAGCTGTTATAGAGCTTCACAGGACCATAAGTGTAATTTAGAAGCCATTGGGTGTATACCAAATATTGTTTCATTCATTTACCATGCTTGTTTGACGCGCGACATAATGCGATTGCGTTTTTCCTCGCACGTGTGTGTTAAACCATATTTGCGTCCAGTAATAGAATACAAAGTAATAGAACTCACCTATAAACACACAAAGGTTTTATGATTCAAAAGAGAGCAAGTTTCAATTTCGGTTTCAATATCACCGTTTTTAGGATGGAATCCGAACCATCCATTTTTCCGTAAAGATTTCTAGTGTTAACACACAACATATTTTCAGTGTATGCTGTTCATATTTGATAGCTACCGAATCAAGCCTATACACCTTTAAAGGGGAATGAATGAAATAAACACTCGCCCCTTGGGTTAAGTTAGGATCCAAGATAAGAAAGCAATTTTGAAATGCCCATATAGAAGTCATTGAATAGATATCCTGGTTTAAAAGAACTATGTCCTTATATAGCTTTTCTACGACCATCACTTGGGTGTAGGAGACTCGGTGTTCTAAGTACCTAGTAACCCCGATGGTTATTTGATAATTATAAAAACTGAGTGGACGTTATCGGTACGGGGGGGGGGGTTTTAAGAGAGATGTAAACTATTTAACGCATCAGCTTTTCTAGTACGTAACATTGTGGTTATAATTTGATCGATACTGAGTGTAGCTTGTGAGGCTAGGCCACCATTTATTTTGGGCCTGCTAGTATTTTTCTTATACGCTACTCAGAGATTTTCCGATGAGGGCTGCCCTCAATTTTTCAAACAATTGTGTTTTTTGCAATACATAATGCTTTGTCCATATACTAAACACTGTGTAAAATAGCTAAGTAAGCTAAATCGCTAATAACCAGTATCCTATGGCACTGTATACGACACATAAATGTTTACTGCATGGAAACGAAGATCCGATTCATCTCAACTTTTGGAATTGGGCATTTAGGTGGCTATCTTAGCTGTAGTTCACTATTTTCAATAAATACACAAAAATTATATTTCAAAATATCTGACGTCGGCCTTTAAATGGTGGTCCGATTTTTTAGTGTTTTCTTGCGTCTATGGACGCCAAAATATCTGATTGCAAATTTTGAGTTCAAACGTCCAGCCGTTTGATAGTAGAACAACATATGTACTGAGGGCCCTTAGAACAGTGCGTATTAACTAACGTGGCCGACCACATTTGGAGAAGTTTCATACATCAAAAGGAAATATTTCCTGAGTTCTTACATTTCACTGGGGTAATGAGAAAATATGAACTTGCTTCTGACCACGAAATCTCAATTGATGGCGTGGAGGTGGGGGACGAGGTTGTCGCTCGAGTCACCCCCCTTTAAGTCTTGATTTAGGAAGTATGACCAACTTAAAAATATGAATTTTTGCATCCATAATATGACGCCCGAAAGTATGCATTAACAGCCTTTAACTTTATATTAGAGAGTGTATGGTCCCATAATCTGAATTTAAAAAGAAACGAGTTGCAAAGATTTGTTGAATAAATTGTTACTTCTTGGGTATTTGATTGAGCGTTAGAAAACTTTAATGACTATGGTTGTTCTACATTTAAAGGAACGTGTTCGTAAGAGCTTTTACTATAATTGAATAGATGAATTTTGAAAATAAAAATTAGCTTGGCTGGGTTCGTCGGGGGGGGGAAACAAAAAAAAAAAAAAAAAAAAGAGAAAAATAAAGTTGGAACTATTGCTCTGTGTGTGATTGCGCATGTTCCGTAAATTCATATTGCCCCGAGTTCACGCGCTGGTAAATGTCCCGGGAGAATGATCCGCCGGGAAGTTGGAACTATTGCTCTGTGTGGTGAATTGCGCATTCCCCGAATTTCATAGTTGCCCAGTTCACGCTCTGAGTAAATGTCCCGAGAAATGAATCCGCGGGGAAGTTGGAACTATTGCTCTGTGTGTGAATTGCGCATGTTCAAGTCATAGTTCCCAGTTTCACGTCGCTGAGTAAATGTCCCGGAAAATGATCCGCGGGGAAGTTGACTATGCTCCCTGTGTTGTGAATTGCGCTGTTCCGATTCATAGTTGCCCAGTTCCGCGCGTGAGTAATGTCCCGGGAGAAATGATCCGCGGGGAAGTTGGAACTATTGCTCTGTGTGTGAATTGCGCATGTTCCGAATTCATAGTTGCCCAGTTCACGCGCTGAGTAAATGTTCCCCTGAGAATGAATCCGCGTGGAAGTGTGGAACTATTGCTCTGTGTGTGAATTGCGCATGTTCCGAATTCATAGTTGCCCAGTTCACGCGCTGAGTAAATGTCCCCGGAGAAATGAATCCGCGGGGAATTGAACTATTGCTCTGTGTGTGAATTGCGCATGTTCCGAATTCATATTTCCCAGTTCACGCGCGGAGAAATGATCCATTTCACGCAGAATTTCCAAATCGTCCGTTGTCTTTTTGTTCAATTTTGATTATCGAGCACTCCTCGCTTCTCAAACTTCAAATATCAAATGAACAACATGATTTTTTATCTAAAAAGAATTGGCCCCATCCTTTAAAGGTCTCCAGGAAATGAGATGATAAACACTCAAATCTTTATGTGACATTCAATTCCATAAATAGGGCCATAAAAAGAATACACTACCAGTGATATCATTAGTGAAACTAATTGATTTTCATCATCATGAATTTAGATTCACACCAGTCACCTGGAATGTTTCTATTACTCTCTGAAAAAATCAATCGTTTCACTAATGATGCCATCACCAACCCAAATATTGAATGCTTTCTAGCCCTCTTGTAGACTTGACCACCCACAAATTCTAGTTTGCATTTCCTGGACCTTTACGGATATTCCATTATAGCTTCATTTCGGATGCTGAACTTTTTGTGAACAATACTCCCCGTTCATCACTGCATGCATCAGTATATTGTGGTTTTGCTCTGACACGTCTACGAAAACCGTTTAAATTTAGACTAAATCATTAACAGAAAACTATTCAGATTTCGATACATGACTACTCTATCATTCTCACATTTATCAATGGAATTTGGATGATATTTCGTGTACATTTTCCTGTCTTTACAGGAATTGGCAACGTGTTTCATTTGAGTACAAGTAGCTCGACACGATGACATCAGATACCATTATCCACCATCGTCTACCTCCAGGGATCTACCTCCCTGCATAAGCACATTGCTTTCCGATCAATAGTAATAATATGCAAATTCGATTCGACACACATGGCAGTATCCTTTCTAATCTGTGCTAAAAGCCCCAGCTGGAAGATGAATTGTGATGCCATCATACCGAATTAGTACGGAGGTCAATTTTTGTGTGTTTTGCCAGAAATTGCGCAAACTGTCATTTAGAATAGTTTTCAAATATTAACAACGATATGCAAGAGACTTTTTATTTTTTTGTCTAAATGCTGCTCCATACCATAGAATTTCTTTAAGGAAGGAATCCTCAGACATTTAATTGCTTTTATTTTATGGTTCTTAATTTTTTGGGCTAAATTAGACAAAATCTATAAGTCGAGTCATGACTTCGACAATATCGTTATATTGAGTGCATCATCCTTAACTTTTACCCTACACGAAAAGATTTTAGAGTCAAGATATTTTTATTCACATGAGTACCCATTAATATACTAATAAAAATATTAATGCTATGGGAAGGGAATGATGAAATGTTCGAAAGTTGACAAGAAACGGACTTTTATTATGAAACAAAGACAAAACAAATACACCTACTGTGAAAAATTAACCCCAAAATTTCAACATGACATCGAACGAATGCTATTAGCGGGCGGCTAGTTAGATAACAGACAATCTAACATGATTGTTGTTTTGTCAATTGCGGAACATGTCGATTTCAATTAAATTGTGCGTGCGATGTGCCCAAGACATAATTTTACCTAATTCTTCGTTAACTAAACCCCGTGCTTAGATTACGGGGTTAAGGCAAGAGAATTTGTGGCCATTATAAAAACTCAACGCACAATGTGATCTGCATTTTAAGATCCAGAAATTTTGAGAATTTAAGCTTGGACATGAAACAATAATCACATTATGGGTCCAGATGACGCATTTGAACTAATGTCGCAAGTTTATCCTTCACTTTATTGTGTTCCAGTAGGTATTCTGTGTGTACTCACGATGTGACTAAGCTTGTCCGCTAAACAGATAGCTTACACCGATTACAAATTTTTTTTAAATAACACAATAAGGAGATTACAATCGGTAGCATTATTGAATCAAATGTAGTATTGCCTTGGATCAATTTTGGAATACGTATAAAGGCGGTATCTACTACCTTTTAGTGTGGGATGGTATGTCAATGAAAACAGTTCCTGTAGGATTTGTGCTAGTTTATTTTTCTTGCTGTTTTTCATTCAATAGGGCCAGGCAGTCGAAAATGGATTGGGTCAAATTTTTCCGGACTGTTGCCGCCCTTCCTCCAGGGAGAAACGTTACTAAGTGAAAATTTAAAATCGAGTCAATTGGTGTTTTAATGTACACTAACATGTTCGTTTCCTTATACGGATTAAAAAAAGTATATATTTGCCTAGGTGCATACCTTTAGTTAAAGCGCTATAGCCCCGATAATGGTTCAGGTCCTCCTGGGTAAAAATTACCCCTGCGCAGATTTTGTTGAAAATGGTAATAATGTTTGTATTGTCTCACGATCCACAAATTTATTAATTTTACAGTGTGTGACATTTGTTGGGTAATTACATAGCAAAATGTAGCAGGGTCTACATGGTCTATGGGGGGTCACCAGAATTTTCCCCTGGTTCGCAATGTGATAATCACCAAAACAGTTAAAATGTCATTTTCTGTTTCAGTATGACACACGGCATCATTTGACCCGCTTTCAACAAAATCGAAGCATTTACCCCCAGGGTGACCCCTTGAACCATTATGGGGCTATACAACTTTAACTAAAGGTTGGAACCTAGGCAAAAATAGACTTCTTTTATTCCTTATGATGAGAAGGAACGCCATTAGTATACATTAAACCAATTTTGACTTGATTAAATTTTTCCCTGTAACTAACATTTACCCCCTTGCAGGAGGGCATCATCCTACAATTGCACCCATCATTTTCGACATTTTAGGCCCTACTGAACCCAAACAGCAATACAATCAATTTAGCCTGAAAATTCATACGGGAATACATACCAACCCACACTATTTTCATTGTTTTAAATGAACAGTAGAATATCCAGAATGTGTAAATACACTACTTTCAAGATGATCTTTGATACGCCGCACTGTTAAGTGTCTACAGGAGTTCAATGTCTACGCAACATTACGTTGATGACCGTATATATCATCACTTTCGCTCCTCTTGAGATATGTTTCCTTATCTCGAATAAGGGACTCCTATCTCGATAATGTGTGCTCTGTGTTAACTGGTGATAACAAACTGAATCCTGAATAACGGTCCCTTCAACCTTAATCTCGAGAATAATCTTCCTAATGTTAACATAATAAGCATTATTCCATTAATAATCTTGTTAACCCTAGATAAGGCAGTTATTTGGGGGTCCTTTGGTATCTCCAGATAAGACCTGTTAGGGGTTCAGCTATGTTATCTCAGATAAGGCTTTGTTAACTCTAGATACACAGCCGTTTTCTTATTCACGTGGTAGCACGATACGGCAACTACACATGTCTACCGTGCCAGCTACTGCACATTACACACTGGGCTAATTGCGAGGCAGTAGCTGCAATATAAGTCTTACAGTACACAGATGTACAGTGATGTGTCTAACTCTGTTGTACCTACCCCAATGGCTTAGGCTCCCCTGTAGTTTGCCCACCTAGGTGGGGGGGTTAGCTTCTCCACAACGGGGGAGACCGCCGCTGTGTGTAAAACTATCCTTCTATGCGCTAAATTACAGGATTAAAATAAATCCCAAATGATTGTGATTAGGGAACAATCCATTTTTAGATTTAAAATTAAATCTAAGATTAGAATTTTAAAGCTATAAAAGGATTGTCCCCTAATCCCAATCATTTGGTATTTATTTTCAATCCCTGAATTTAGAGTGTAGGTATCCATGTCTACTCGGTGGTGCTGTGTGAAATAACTACCATGAAGAAATTGGCCCGTGTAAGGAACCTTAATTAGGGTTAAGTTTTGTTTGTTAACCCGAGATAAGGAGAACCATTATTTGGGGTTCAACTTTATCCTCCCTAGATAAGGACCTTTATTTGTGGTTCAGCTTTAACTCCAGATAAAGGCGCTTTATTTCAAGTTTGTTCTCTCGAGATCCTTGTCCTCAAGTGTTGAGCCATAATTAACCGGAATCGTTTATTTAGAGATAACGTTCCATATCTCAAGATCATACACTGTGAACTTCTATAAAC
>JAMKCH010026661.1:0-19739 GCA_023653785.1 Ophioderma brevispina
GTTATAGTCGGTGGGTACTAGTAATTGTACTTTATCCCAAATTTCAATATAGGTTTTCATAAACACTCTGGAGAAGAAAATGTTACCACCGGAGATCAAGTAACATGTGGTTAGTGAGGAAGACAATGAACGAAATGAATTTAATGACTTGGGTATGTAAGTTAATTTGAGAAACAATGCACTATACTTAAAACTCTGAAATATATACATATTCAGGTATCGGTTATAAAACATTTACACGTCTCCAAAATCCTGGCTATGTCACTAATTGGGGGAAACTATTCTTGTGCCCCCCCACAGTTGGAAAGTGTACTTCGATTAAAAAAAAAATTCCTAGATAATGGCTCAACCACAAAGTTTCTATCAAACTATGGAGTTGGCAAACATTAAAGCCTACTTCCAAATCATTATGGTAAGTGGATAGAGTAAAATAAAATCGGAATTTCCTGATTTAAATGGTTTTTTATAATCTTTGTTCAATAGTACTAGGAAATTGGAAAAAAATGCTTGAGAACACAAAATTTCTCATAGAACAGAAGTGTAAATAATACGGACGTTATGTAGCAGAGATACTGGAGAAGGAAAGAAAGGCAACAATTGTAAGGTAACCAATCCTTCTCAGTATGGGAAGGTTACTGGAATCAAAATAGGAGCTGAGTAAATAAATAAGACGATCAATCCAAGCTCACAAAATCGGAAAATAAAGTGGTTACAGTTTTGTCCATGGTGGACTGGCAATGACAGTTCAGAAACACTTGGTATGAAGCATTTTTCTGAGGGGGGCACATTTGGGCCCTTCTCCATAGACACTTTCCAATGGTCAGTTTATTTTGAGGGGGCTGGCGGAGGTGCAAAACAGGGTTCTGATCGTAAAAATCAGGTTTTCATGTGTTAAGATATGAATTTTTGTGGATTACAGTAATGAGGTGAAATTTCCCAAAACTGGGCATGTAGGATTGACTCAATACATACACCCTGGACTCATGATTGGTTAAAAATGGTATAAAACATTAAGCACTGAAACGTATTAGTATTTTACTAATCGATAAACACTCACTCACTCACTCACTCACTCCACTCACTCACTCCACTCACACACCCACCGCCACACCCCCCCCCCCCACACACACACATGTCCATACACACACACAAAACTAGTCTTACAATGTAATGTTTCTTGTATGGAAATAAGCTGAAATAATCTACTGCAAAACCCCAATAAATGATGTTACTCTATTAAACCAAGAACAGGAGATCTATCTTGACCCTCATACAGGACTCTGCTTACCTCAATCCGATGTTGATGACAAAATTGCATTGTCTTTAGTCAGATGCAAAACCGTCCATGAAAATATATTCCCCCATAAATATATTCATTTCGATCCACCCTGTAGAACTCACGCCTCCCCCGTGACGTCCTACCCACAATTCCTCTTCCTCTTTTCGTCTGGGTTCTGCAATTGGCTGTAACGTTAAGTCTTTAGCTCCCGTAATTTGTTCGAATTTTTGGTCCGATTTAGCTACTATGTTCCCTGAACCTTGTTAAAGTCTGTTAAATTTCATTTATTACGTCCCTGGGGCTCTGGGGCTGTGTTTTTTCCTTTTTTCGTTTGCGAAGTCGTATGTTAAGGACTTTATACCGTTGACTTTGCGTCGGGTTTGTTAACACACAAACCCGCATAATTCACACCCCTAGACTACGACTAGCGTAGGGTGTGGCACTGCCGCCACGTTCATATCGAGAGTCATTTTCCCACTCTATCTTATATGTTGTTAGGTATATTTTAATATATATTTTTTAACTGTGTAGATAGTGATGACAATGTTTGTGAGAATTGTAATTTGAAATGGACCGACACGCCTTTGTTTTCGATTCAAGATGGCGTCCGGGTTGTTTGTTTACATTTATAATTTATGCACGATCATTACTTCACACAATGTTGCGGGCACAATGGGGTATACGAATCGGTTTCCTTTACGCTTCATTACACCTATGTGTCAATGCGGTCCGTTCCTTTGATAAAAGAAAGTTTGTTGGAGTGATTGAACTGCTTTAGGTACTAAATACTATTTAGACTTAGCTTATTTATTTAATGGGTCTCTCCTACCTTTGGTGCGTGCCTCACCTAGTCTGGTTAGCCATCGTGCGTTGGCGTTCTCTTAACATACCATTCTAGGCCAGGCCCTAGATACTGTTTCCGTAATTCCCCGCAATCGTGCGAAGCCTGCGCTGTCGAGTTACCGTCATGGACCCTCACCCACGCGGTTACGCACACCGATCCTGCGCCCGAGCTAACATTGCCACCCTTTGTATCGGGCTTTTTCCGAGGGGCACTTTGACGCGCTGGAGTCGAACCGGATCGTATCCGTGGGTCTTCGTCCTCGCGTGGCGTCGGCACGCGGGACTCTGACCACGCTAGCGACGGGTGTTTTTCCGCTGCTGTAAGCGGAGCCTCACCGCCGTTACTGGGTCTTTCGGGGCCTAACAACATGTTTGCTACCGTGCCTCCGGGGCATGGCGCCGGGCTAGTTGTTAAACAAGGTGTCGCTGTCGTGATCGTTGCACGCATCGATGACGGCTACCACCTGTTTACGGCGTCCAGCTGTCCCACCTCGCGTGGTAGTTGTGGGGTCGCGTGTGTGGTCCGCCGCCCGTCGACGCTTTCCCAGGGACAGCGTCTATGGGCGACGGCTCCCGTTGTTCGCACTCGTCTCGTGCTTCAAACAAAATCCTTTATCGCTGCTGTCGTAACTGAGCATGGCAGCTGTACACTCGGCGGCGTCGTTGCTCCGCTTCCTCCGTACGGTAGGGGGTTCTGCGCTCAACTCCGCTGGTCACGACGCCTTTGTGGGCTCCTGCCCCGCTGCGGGGGCTTTCAATCTGCGGCGGCAATCAGTCCATGGCGAATTACCCTTTTACGACTGGGCCTTTGGCATAATCCTAACGATAGTATTATCCAAACCAATGTCCCTTCACGGGGATTTGCAGGTCGATCCCGGAACAATGCCTATTCACATGCTTACAATGCTCATTCTTTGGGCAAACAAAGCCTTCCGAGTGGGATTCGTTTCCGGCGGACCATCGCAGGTTGGGGCAGCGCCAGGGCCCGGAGCCCCTGGCAGCTTCCCTCCGTCGCCCCCAGCCTCTGCATGCCGGGCCATCCAACCCCGTTGGTTTGGCCTGTGCAACAGGGTGGGTGGGTGCTAGTCTGCATGCCGCTGGGGACCCGTGCCTCCGGCCGTGGCCAACTGGGTTGGGCCTCTGCCGCCGCCGGGGTTCGCTGGCGGCGTAATCCGTCCCTACCCGGTTTGTGGGTCCGCACTCCGGGTTTCTGGGATGACCCTGGGTATTCTCGCTTACCCTCCGCCCAATCTTTTTGGCCCCACAGGGTAACATATCTCCCTCTTTCCCATACCGGCTACAACCTCCCACCCGGAAGGCCTGTTCCGGGGGCCGTGGCGGGGGTGTATCCGGGTTCGCCGCTTTTTCGGCGTCAGTACCGTCGCAGCATGACTCCGGTTTGCAGCGGGTAAGCGTGTTCAGCCGAGTGCTGCACCTGCTACTGTGACTCATCCCCCATCCGACTCCGATTCCTCGGCCATCGAGCGGAGGGGGAAGTTGATGATGATGCCTGGGCCTTCGTCATCGCCTTGGAGCCGCGTCCACACGAAACTCTGAGCCTCGTGCCATCCGACCTTTTTCGGCTCTGCTCCCGCCGTCCTCAGGTCTATGGCTTCTGGCCTAGGCCTGGCGGTCGACGAGGGTGAGCCAGAGCAGGTGGGGAGCTTCAAGCTGGGGGCTTGGGCTCCAAGCCGACGGCGGACAGTTTTCCTTTTGTTCTCACTGCCCAGGATATCCATTAAGTCGTGGACGCATTGGACCTCCGGAGAGACCGTGGCTTGCGTTCGTCGCGGCCTACACGTCTAGCGCTGCTTTTTCCGTGGTGGCAGCGCCGACTATGATAAGCTTTTGAGGGTGCCCTCGCCTGGACAGCAAACGTCGCTCCGAAGTTTGCCGGCCGCGGGGGGCTTCTTGCGCCCCATGCTGCTCCCACCTTTTGGGAGTGAGTTTAAGCGAGCGACGCCCGTGCGCGAGCGCTCATTCCTTATCGAGTTTTCCCCTCGTCACCAACCATCTTTGTGCACTTGGTGGCAGGCCGAGTCTCATCTGGCCCCGAATCTTCCCTTCTCTGGCGGCGGGGGAGCTGGCGGCTACGCTAGCCCTCATCCGCTGGAGGAGTCGATGGCTGTGATGCGGTCTCGTCTTTTAGAACGCGAAAACGATTGTGCAGAGCTTAGGCGGCATCTTTTCACAGGGAACCTTTTCGGGGGGCCGAGGCAGATGCCTTCTTTGGCCGCCCGACACTCTCGTGACACGTTCTACACGGTTGCGGTGACAACTGTCGCAGCATTTCACCAACGAGGAAGAAGCTTCAGGAAGCCTCAAGCTATCACCACCGTGAGCCGAAGCAGAGGAAGCGCAGCAGGAGGCCAAATAATTCGTTTGCGGCCACCCCTCTGCCTTCTTACTGCGGCGTCTACGACTGCGCCTACGTGCTGCGCCGGGCCTCTAGCCCCCTCCTCCGAGGGCGGCGAAGCGTCCAACTCCCCATCCTACAAGCCTTCTCGTGGCCAGGGCCAGAAGTCGAATACTGGGTTTGATGGGGCGCGACCGTGCTGCCTCCCCTTCACCGAAGGGAGCAGTTCCCCGTGGCATTATCCTCCGGTGGGGGCGGTCCCTGCTGAATTCTCTCGGATTTTGGATCGGGATCCAGGCCCGGGCCGAATGGGTGCTGCACTGGTGGATACGGTGTTACCGTATCGAATTCACTGCGTCACCTCCCGTCATTTGCCGATGAGGCCACCCATCCTTCCCGGATTCCATTGAAGGCGGCAGCTCTCTCTGACGGAAGTCGAGAGCTGCTCCGCACAGAGGCGATCGCCGGATCAGCCCCCCCTTTCGGAGGGGTTTTTCTGGTCCAGCCTTCGTCTATCTCGAAGAATACGGGCGATTGGCGGCCGATTTCTCAAGTCTCAAGCCTCTCAAATTCCTTCATCAACCGTGCGTTTTTCGGATGGAACATGGCCTCGATTGTTACGTTGCCCACAAGGGACCTGGGCGACGTCACTGGACCTCAAGGACGCCTATCTCCACGTCCCAATTCATCGAGCCGATCAGCCTGCTTTCCGTTTGCTCCTGTGAATGGAGAGGCCGTACCGGTTTTCGCTGGCCTCCCCGTCGGCCTTCACCGCCCCAACCGGGTTTTTCACCCGGTGGTGCAGGCTTTCTGCAGCGTACCTCCGGCGCCGGGGATCAATCTGTGTGTTTCCTGGTCGACTGGCTGGTGTACAGCCCATCCAGGGTCGATGAACTGCGGCAACTCGAGTTCGTCGTGCGAACAGTGACGAGCCTGGGTTTTCTGGTCAACATCACCAGAAGTCCAATTTCGTTCCGACAGAGACCCCCATCTTTCTGGGTGCACAGCTAGACCCTGGTCCATGGGTTAGCTGTCCCGTCGCCCGAGCGGGTGGCGAACATGGTATCGTGTGCGATGTTGCTCCACGGAGCCCCGCACGCGACCACGTTCGCCTGGCTTCAGGGTGTTGGGGCTGATGGCCCGATCCTGGTAGACCTGGTCCCCCATACTGTCCCGCCTTCACATGATGGCCCTTCCATGTTGCACCTTTGGGCGCATTACCGGACCCCCGTCGGCACCGGCATTACCATTGTTATCCACGATGACGGCCCCTCCCCCGAGGGAGCTGAGTGGTGGATTTGCTTCGCACCAACCTCTTGGTTGGAGTGGAGTTCCCAGCTCCTCCTCCACCGAAAACAAAAAAAACCCGGTTTTTGTCATCATCGACGGACGCGTCGAGTGGGGATGTGGGGCGGTCATCTAGAGAGATCGCGTGTTCGGACAAGGTCCGCACCGACACACGCGTCTTCACAATCAACCTGCTCGAACTTCTAGCAGTGGTTTACCCCCTCAGGGAGTTCGAGTCCAGGCTGGTTGTGCTGCAAGGTCATGATTCAGCTCCGACAACACGACTGTAGTGGCCTTGTGAACATGCCGGGGGCACCAGGTCCCCCACCCTCTGTTTGCACGCCATTCACTTCTGAATTGGTGCAGCATCTCTGGCGGGATAATCTCGTTTTCGATGCATCCCAGGTGTTACGCCAACCCCTGTCGGACGATCTAAATGCCGGGGCCGACTGGCCCGGCCCCGAATAATGGTCCCTAGCCCCACGGGTCCGTCCAGATGATCTTCGCAGGTTCTATACCCGTCGATAGATCTCTTCGTGTCACAACGGAATCACCAGCTCCCGGGGTTTTGCTCTCGGTACCCCCAGACTGGAGCATTCGCCGTGGACTCTCTATCTATCAGTTGGGGGGGCATGACGCATATGCAATTTCCCCTTCCTCTTATACATCGCGTTCTTCGCAAGATATCAGAGGAGGAATTCAACGTCATCATGGTCGCCCCGTTTTGGGTTGGCCTCGCACCTTCTGGTTCCGGCCCATGTAGTCCTGCTCGCGGGTCATCCAAGGCTGCTAACCGAGGTCCCGGACTCGTCCGGGACATCTGTCGGACCAATTCGAATCTAAGATGAGCACCTGAGGTTGACTGCTTGTCCCTTGTCCGGAGTCGTCGCCAGGAGGAGGGCCTTTCGTCGCGAGCTGCTAACCTGGCCGCACGGGGTAGACGCCCAAGTACGCTCAGAACTTACTCTGGGACGTCTGGGCGTCTCTACCGTGGTGCGACAAGAGGGTATCTCGATCCCCCACTTTTGCCACTGAGGCCATGTGCATACTTCTTGTCGGAGCGATTTTATGCTGGACTGGAGCCGCCACCGTCCAAACTACAAATCTTCTATTCAGAGTCGATCCACAGAGGGTTTGATGAATGGAACCAGACTTACAACGACTATGCCGCCATCAAGCTTCTCCTCGACGGATGTTTTAATACAGGGGCCCCCGGAGAGAAGGATTGTACCTCATGGAACCTCAACAGGGTTGAACTATCTACGCGAGCCCCTTTCAGCCATGTAGGACCGAATTTGGCTAACCTGACGTTGAAGACCGTGTTTCTCATCCTTCATGGGGCTTCGGGAACGCAGCCATCGAGAGCTGCATGATGTACCGTAGGCCGATGCTATCCAGTTCTCCAACGCCGGTGCTCCGCTTTACTTTCTCCGGGTGTTCCTCTGCAAAGAACGAGTGTAGCGCCTTTTTCAGCGTCCCCCGTCTTTCTCCCGAAGGTCAGTACAGGTTTCCGCATGTCGGGAGGACAGATTCTGGTGTCCTTTTCGCGCCTTAAAATGGTATGGTTAAGAGGACCGCCCCATCAGGGTGGACCACGAATCAGCTCTTCATCACAACGGTTGCACCTCACGGGGCCGCGACGAAGGCTACGCTAGTCTAGTGGGGTAGTTATTATCACAGACGCCGACTGTTCCAAATTCCGCGAGTGTTCCTGCTCATTCCACCATAGCTACGCGAGGTCTTTCGCCTTTCAGCGCGGCGTCCCCCTTGGCCGAATCTGCGCGCGGTTTCATGGCCGCTCCCAACTACTTTCACTTCAACGTACCTTCGACACGTTAACCCAGAAAGAGCTAGATTTGCCCAAGCTGTCCTACACAGATCGGACTCTCAGGACAATTATGGTAAGTTGCAAATATCTGCCGTCGCCCAGAGGTGTCTTGTGATTTTGCGCTTGTTATTTAGGGTCTTTATTGCAATTGCTTGCATTCGAATTCATTTCGATTCACGCAATCCTGATGTGACGTTTTGCATCTTGCACCGCCTCCTAGTACCAGTGTGCTAATCTGGCGATGTTTATGCATTTTTACTCAACACCGGATTGAAGGTAAGGCAGAATACGGTAGAGTCCATTAAGAACCGGGTGTTCTAATGACGTAAGAATGCTGCTTACCTTCTCCGTGTTATTCCCGCCCGTCCCGCCCCTGAGATGTTTTGATCTTTCGAGGTTTAAGACGAAAAGAGGAAGCGGAATTGTGGGTATGACGTCACTTGGTGAGGTGACGTCATACAGGATGATCGTAACTTAATATATTTATGTGGGAATATATTTTCATGGTAGGTTCTGCATCTCCTAAAGACAATGCAATTTTTACAATCAACTCTGAGAAGGTAAGCAAGCATTCCCTACGAGTCATTAGAACACCACTGTTCTTACAGTTCACATGGGCAAGTGTAATGTAGATGTGGGTGGGTGGTGTGTGTGTGTTGGGTGTCTCATCCACACAAGTCTGTAAGTGGGGGTGTGGCAGGGTAGAATAAGTGTTTGGTATAGGTATGGTTTTTGTTATGGGTGCAGGCGTGATTGTGTGCGTGTGTGGTGGGTGTGGTGTGTGTGTGTTGTGTTGTGTCGTGCGCGCTGCTGTGTGTGTGGTGTTGGTTTTTTTTGTGGCGTTTGTGTGGGGGATGTGTACAGGTGCATGTCCAGAGTGATGTTTATGATGTTTCGGTAGGGCATTGTTCACCGCATTCATATTATATCACCATGATCAATATTGGCAAATCAGTGTTTCCCTTGAATTTTAACATTATCAGTCTATTCAGTGAATTTTTGGGGACAATCCCTGTGATAAAATGGAATAAACCCAGGCACCAATAGCTAAATTATGTTCAGGATATTAAGTGGTGAAAAACATTTCTAAGTTGTAAATAAGTTTTTCCCTGAAAATTAATAACTTTGTTCACTGGTGAAAACTTGAAAATGTGTTATATAAATCACAAAATGAATAATTTTGAATTTTCCAAAAACTGTCATTTTACAGAGTGTGTATCTCCTTAAGTTGAAGTGGCTCCATGATTTGAATTGCTTTTATTTATTTGACTATTTTGTAGGTACATATATTTAAGAATCGATTAGATTTTGAAAAGGTATAACATTGTTCTAATTTTTCAATGCAAAAAATGGGGTAAAATCATATTTTTTTCATTTTTCTCTCTATGCAAAATTAGGAAACGCCCTCTTAAAAAATGAATGACCCGCCGGAGGTTTTTCACATTGTGATTCATATTCAGAAAGAAAAATGTCCGATTTTTAAACATGGCAACGTTTCATCATTGGATTGAGGTTTGTATTTTCTCTGCCTTGTGAAGGTCTCATGTGCTATTTTTTGTATTTTTTTCATCAGAGAAGTAACTTTGCTGGGGTGCCATATAAGGGGGGTCGCATATCCCTGCTCTTAGGGGGACCTGGGATTTTTTTTATATCTATATCACAAATCTTTGAGAACATAATCCAAACTTGAGATATGATCTGAAAAGGCTGACCCCACTTTTCCTCCTCGATTTTGCCATATTGAGGGTTTTCTCCCTGTGGTGTCACTTCCTATTCAACGGCGTAACGCATGATCGTAGTTGTCCCTCCCCAATCAAAAAATATAACCCCCTTTTTTCGCGTGGTTTCAAGTACATTCTAAGCAAGTTTGACCCCTTGATTTTTTACATGGAAACGGGTACAAATTAACCTTTAAAACACCTTTTTTTGCTTTCAGACAACTTTACAAATCACCCCTTTTTTAAATTTCAAGAACACGCACAAAAACCTGTTTTCTTTTCAAAGATGACTCCATGTGTGTCCTTTTTTAAATTTAACTGTTTTAATACCATCTTTAGCTAATATATATGATGAAAACAAATAACAGGGAAATAATTTAGTATTGTGCACCACCCTATGAATTCGGCAGCCTCAACCGAATAAACTGCACATTAATGATGGGTCTGAGTGGCAGAATACTGGATTCCCACCCATCTTATAAAATGAATCTTTCCATAACCTGTGTCAAGTGTTTGAAATTCCTCCTTGCTTGGCCGTTGCGCACAACAGGTTAGCTCCTTATTATCAGAAGTTCGTCTTATCAATACTCCAATATTTTCATGCGGCATTTCTTGCCCTGGAGACGAACGTGACCCTTGCCTTGTGGTCAGCGCCATGATGAATTCATGAGTACCCTGCCTGTCATGGTTTTTCCACAGACGGCTGCATTATGAATCGCTTGATAAAAGACCATGGAGTCAGCGGCCTCTACCTGGGGATCCCTGTTTACTCATGACGTGAACTGTCAACAAACCGTGATACGACCTGAACTTTTCCAGCGGTTGTCGAATATTTTGTGGGCAAAAACATGACAAAAATGTAATAATGGATTAAAATTAAGCGAGCAATTGGTAAGAATTCTAGGATTCACATTTTCGTGTTCACCAAAAAATTAAAAACATTTTTTTACCTTTTTAAAAAAATATCGAGTACATGGTTGACAAAAGGAACCCTTTTGGCAAAAAAAATCGCGAACATTTATGGGCGCGAACACACTTCAAAATACACCTTTTTCGGAAAAAAAGGGGAACGGGATGATCAATGCGTACACTGTCAATATGAAGTGACACCACCGGGGGTTTTCTCAGAAAAAGTACTCTTAAGCAGTTAACTTACATTTGTAGGGGGGGAAGGAGTGAGTGGTACAGTAATCATAAATAATGACATTTCCTCCAGATTTTTGTCCCGTTGTCACTTATACTGGGTGCAAAAAATGCTTTAACTGATTTCTAAACTTTTGAAGAAAGAAATAAACCTGCAAATACCACTGTTTTTAACCCTAACCCGGACCGGGTCGTTTTGCCGACCACCGGCCCCCAAATGCAACGAGGTGCAATCTATTTTTATTTTTAACGGCCAGATGCAACGAGAAAACAATTTGCGTTTCTTGCATCTCTGGCGTTTTCAGGACAGGAATAAGTAGCGTAAAGTCGTTAAAGGCCCAGATGCAACGAAGAACATCCGTCAGTTTCACGGAAGGACGGGCCCAGATGCAACGAGGAACATCGCGCCCATTTCCCGGAAGACGGCCCAGAGCAACGAGGAACATCGCCCGCCATTTTTGCCGGAAAAGACGTCCCAGATGCAACGAGGAACGCGTCGGAATGCAATGAGAACAGGGATCAAAATAATAATAATAATGGATGCATACTGCACACTGATTTGCATGAATCGTAGTTATAGTTAGCCAGTCGTGCGTGGCGCTATACGCTACGTTCATAGTCGTGGTGGCGCTTTATTCCGTACGTCAGGCTCCGGGTTTAAGTCAGAATCTGCGTTTATGCATAATAAAAGTAGCTTATCGAAAACGGTGACGCTATCACCGTCGCTATCGCAATTGGTCCTATGGCATTTGTACACAGTGTAACCCGCCTGATGAAAAGCTTGTGCCTTCTGCGGGCCAAACCGTCGGAAATGCAGTGAAGAAAGCATCGCATCATTTTACCGGGAATGACGGCCCAAAAGCAACGAGAAACATCGCCTCATTTTCAGGGAAGACGGCACAGATGCAACGAGGAAACATCGATAATTTTCCGTAAGACGGCCCAGATGCACGAGGAAATCGCATCATTTTCGGGTTTTATGGGTTTTGTTTTATTTAAAACGGCCCAGATGCAATGATGTGCAATGAGAGTCATTTGCGCGACAAAAATAGTTCTTGACGGCCGAAGATGCAACAGAGAAACATTTCATGGACCGGTCCCACGTTTTCGTTGACACCGCAATGCGTCTGGGCCGCGTTAGGGTAAAGGCACTTTGAACGTTGTGTTTATGTAATAAACATATAAGGTTACTGTATTCAGATGATTTAGATGTCTAATGAAAATGACAGTAAATAATGAAAGGACAGAAATAATGAATAATGAAATCAGACCTCGTCACCTTTTAAAAAATCTCCAACAGGAAAATAAGAATCAAATTCCATTGGACCTCTAAACTGTAATTTTTTGGGTTTTTGATTGCAGAAGGGATTTCTCTCCCCGGTGCGAATGTTGTCATCACGCTTCGCAAAGGTGCATAATAAGCCCTTTTGCAATTTCAGATTCAAGATGCATTGTCGGGTAATACCGACAAATCTTTTGGAGATAAACAAAACAGTACTGGCATAATTTCAAGTGCGTTGAACGTTGCTGTTTTCACAAAAAATGTCTCTATTGAGTTTATGAAAACTATGCGGTCCCTCAATTCATTCCATGGCAGTTATTATAAAATCAGGTGATATGACTTTATTAACAACATGCTGGAAAAAACAAAACCTGTTTAAAAAAACTGAGTTTTAAAGGGCATTTGTGATCCGCCAGCCGCGTCCCCATGACTTACCTAAAAAAGATGAGATTTTATATTCATCTGAACCATTAGCCGTAGTAAATCCAAGTGTACCAAGTCTTACGGTGTAATTCGGTCGGTTATGTGTAATAGAAATGAATTAGCATTGTGTATTTTCGCTCCATAAACGGACAAGGAATATTACACACAGTGGCCTCCTGGGACCGTGGGAGAAACAAGCAATTGCTCATAAACACAAACCGCAAGATCGGGATCAACTCAACTTTTGAATAAGCTTTCTGGAGGATATCTAATGGACAATGAATAAAGAGGAATGTGCTGGAAGCACGAAATGCACCTTTAAGTAATTTTTGTGAAAATGTCAAAGGGCACCACATTGAAATTTTACAGTAGCCTCGGCCTGTTTATCTCCAACAAAATTGTCGGATATTACCCACAATGCATCTTGAATCTGAAATTGCAAAAGGGCTTATTTTTAAACATTTTGATGTTTCACTGACTTTATTGTGCCTTTAAATGCATTAGATTCTTGATTTTGTTTCGAGTATGTTTCTAAACAGACATACCATTATACTTAGCTTGACACGTCATAGCCCGGGCAAAGCCCGCGACTCCTGATATGGAGTGTCCAAGAGTAACCTCGAACTACATTATACTCAGCATGCTCACTGCTCAGGATACAAAAGGTTTGAAAAGTGTTATTGTGTTAATTAAAGGGGTATTTCGTGATTCCAGCACCTTCAGTTTTATTCATTGTTCACTAGATATCATTAAGAAAAGCTTATTCACAACTTTTTAGCTGATCCCGACTGCAGTTTTGTGTTATGAGCAAATGCTCGTTTCCCACGGTCCATAGGCCACTGTGCTTTAATTTCTGTCCGTTTACGGACAAAAAATACAAAATTGCGAATTTCTTACAGACACGACAGAATTTGCACGTAAGATTTGGCACACATGGATTACTAATTAATGTTAACGGTTCAGATGATATGAAAATCTCAACTTTTTTTAGGTAAGTCGGGGGGATGAGGCTGTGGATCACAAAATGCCCCTTTAAATGTAGTCTTGTTCAAGACGCTCGGCTATGATCCCCTTTCGAGGTACACCCCCCGTGTATGATCAGTGTTATTGACCTAGCGAGCTAGTATTGACCCTCTCCCCAGCACCTTAGTCTATGTAAACCCTAGCTCGAACACATCGTAGCCCGGGCGAAGCCCGAGGACTACGACCCCCAATATGGAGTGTCCAGTCAGAGTACCTCGGACTTTGTAAACCCGTACACATGGCATATAGAAAAGCCTAAGCATAGTCCGGCGCCCATGTAAACGTGTACACATGTCACAGTATATAGAAAAATGGTCTCAAAAATCTATTTCATACCTTCCATTTTATATACACGAATCACTCCCGTTTATAAACGAATTACTACCGTTCGTAAGTCAACACTGCTACCCGAATCTCCTCCCACATTAGAAATTGCTAAATACAGGAATCGCTCACTGCGAGGCGGCAGCCGAGCGTCTTGTTATTTTTGGATTTAAACAACTTGATGGGCCGAACCAATTATGCAAATGAGCACAGTAGCTTGTACTCATTGGATAAACGATGTCGCTTCATGCTGTCAATCATGAGTATAGCCGGCGCAATGAACGGGTCTGGTGACTGGTCAGGTACGGTTTATTTTGCGTGTGTTCATGTGCAAAGGTCACGCTTCATGAATAAATAATTAATCTCGATCCCATACGTCATTGCATCGTATCATTGATAGGCTAATAAATCTTGAATAATTCATCGTCGCCCGTATATGGAAAAACAACCCCCCGCGAAGGCTTTTTCCAGAAATTCTGAAAAAATTTACAAACTGTCCAAGACGCTTGGCTGAGCAGGAAAATTCGTCTGCACGTGCAGTGTCACTCGTCTTTTCACAGCACTGGCATTGTTGGTTGGTGGGATTCTCAGCCGAGTTTGGATTTTAATAACAGTAATAGGCTATGATTTCAACAGTTTACTAGTGAAATAATTCAAGCGAAGCGTCTTGACCAAGACTACTTTAAATGTACAAAATTATCAAACGGTGGAAACTTGCCATTTTAAAGGGATTTACCCAATTTGGGCTACATTGTAATATTTAGGAGTCAATCCATTTAAAAGATTTTTTGGAAAATTGATTGTGCTGCCCTGTTTAATGCTAAAGTTTGTGGAAAGTTAGTTTGACCAATTTAATTGTGAATTGGACATATAAATCTGCAGGTTAATTTAAATGTTAAAGGGCATTATGTGATTCAAAGCTGTGTGTCTATAATCTGACATGCAAATTCAATCAGCTGCAAGAAATTGGAATTTTTCCAGATTTCACTGGAAAATTTAGAATTTGGAAAATTTAGCAAAATTAATTGTCACACAAATTTGATGAAACTTGGTATGTGGATAGTGGTGCATGCAAGTAATACCCATGCACTGTGTCATCAATATTTGTGCAGATTGATGAGCTCACATGGATATTTGCTCCCTGCCTGGGGGATCTTGCAAGTTTTAACTTGCAGTATATTTGTGGGCCACCAGCTATAGCTGGCAGAAACACTTTAATTGCGTGTATACATGTGTGTGTCACTAAATTGTTAATTTAAAAAAAATGACCTCAATTTAAAAGTTGAAGTTCAATTGGAACTAAACTTGTGTCATAGGTGCACCATGGTATCCCTCATATGTTGATGAGGTCAAAGGTCATGTGCCAAGGTCAAAGGTCATGTGCCAAGGTCAAAGGTCATGTGAGGTCAAGTTGTAAGATAGGCTGGGCGGCCCACAGCTATATTGTTTTTATGTAGTGAGCGCAAAAGCCCGAGAACTGCAAAATTCTAGTTCGGAGTGCCCATCTCTCTGTCTTTGGCATTTAACTTAAGCCAGACTCTATCATGTAATATTGTTGTGGGGAGGGGGGGGGGGGTAAAAAAAAAAAAAAAAAAAAAAAAAAAAAAAAAAAAAAAAAAAAAAAAAAAAAAAAAAAAAAAAAAAAAAAAAAAAAAAAAAAAAAAAAAAAAAAAAAAAAAAAAAAAAAATTCCCAGCATATAGTGTGGTTTGGATGTCAATGAAACAGTTCCTGGAGGATTTTTGTGTTAAAATTGATTTTCTTGCTGTTTTTCATTCAATAGGGACCAGACTGTCAGAAAAATGATGGTGTGCAAATTTTTGGAGTGTTTCCCCCTTCAAGGGGGGAAAATGTTACTACAGGAAAATATTAAAATCAAGTCAAATTGTGTTTTAATGTGCATTAACATGTTTGTCTCCTTACAAGGATTAGACTAATATAATTCATTTAAATTGCCTAGGTTTCGACCTTTATTTAAAGCGCTATAGCTCCATAATTGTTCATGGTCTTCCTGGGGTAAATTTTACCCAATGCTCAGATTTTGTTGAAACTGGTGATAAATTGTTTGTATTGGCTCATAGGATTCAAAAATGTATTACTGGGGGGGGGGGGATTTTACAGTGTGTGACATTTGGTTGGCTAATTACATAGCAAAATGTAGCAACGGTCTACGTATGGTCTATGGGGGTCACCAAAACTTTACCTGGATGTTGCAATGGTGATATCACCAAATCAGTTAAAATGCATTCTGTTTCAGTATGACACAAGGAATCATTTGACACCACTTTCAACCACTTCGGAGCATTTACCCCAGGGTGACCTTGAACGATTATGGGGCTATTACTGCTTTGACTAAAGGTTGGAACATAGAGGCAAATATATGCTTTTTCTAATCCTTATGGGGAGACGAATGCATTAGTGGACATTAAAATACAATTTGACTCGATTTTAAATTTTTCCCTGTACTAATATTTCCCCCTTTGAAGAAGAGTGAATCAGTACGGTGTACCATCGACGCCAAAAAAATAATAAAAATAAAAATGAAAAAAGAATAAAAAAAATGAAAATTAAAAAAAAACATCTTTTTTTTTTAAAATTTGATTTTTTTTTAACTTTGATTTTTTTTTAATTTTTTTTCGATTTGTTTTTTTTTTAGAATTTTTTTTTTTTTTAAAAAAAAAAAAAAAAAAAAAAAAAAAAAAAAAAAAAAAAAAAAAAAAAAAAAAAAAAAAAAAAAAAAAAAAAAAAAAAAAAATTTTTTTTTTCACTTTGGATTTTTTTTTTGGCGTCGTTCGTACGATAAAAAAAAAATTGGAAGTGAAAATAAAATTTTCGCTATATAAATGGCTGGGGATACAAATGCCGGGAACCAGCCACGGAAGGAGAGTTACTGGCCGGAGACGAGTCTCTGTTTTGTTCTGCTTTTAGAATGCCGTGTTGCATGCATTACTTTCGCATCATTAGACTACCCACACAAATTGGCCGATCTGAGTTTCCTTGCAGAAGTGAGGCTACCTGGAAGCAGAACAGGCCACTACACAGGCAATAGAACATGTCTTGGTCTTCCCTGGAGCAACAATGCACAGACAAGAACCTTGCGGAAAGTGAAGCAGCCATACGCTGCTGTAAGCCTGTAAGCTTACACATAGTAGAGGCGGAGCAGAATATCCATAGGGGCCTTATTTAAGGAGGAGTTCGTTTACTCCCACTACAGAAAAAGGTTTGAAACCTTGGTAGTTAGTATGGACCCTCTCATCAATGCTAGGGGGAGATGGTAGTACTCTCAAATTGTGGATCACTTTTTCAATAGGGCCAATTTACACAGGGGTCAAAACTTTTAAAATGCTCCCCAATCATGTTGAAATGTATGCCATAGTGTCATCTATGTAAGGATCCAAAAATGTATAGTTTGTACCACCTACGGGGACCCGTTGGTTTTGGAGTATAAGGTAAAATGGCTAAATGGTAAAAAAAAGGTCAATTTCAATTTGTACAGGGGTCAACAGTAAGTTACTCTGATAATTTTAAATACGCAAGTTATTGCCTGAGGGTAGAGGATCACAAAAGGTATGTTTGTATTATGTTAAATGTTACTTACCGGAGATAAGGGTCAAAGAGGTCAACACCAATTGGGGTATTTGACCTATGACCTATTGTGTCCCATAAAACATGTACAATGGCATTGCAGATGAGTACAAATATTCCTTCTTTGACTCATTAAGCTAGATGAACAACTTCTATCATTTTCAACCAAATTGGAGCAACTTCCGTTTTTGACCATGGCAATAGAAATGACCTTTTTTACTATTTTAGCCATTTTTACCCTATTATAACTCCAAAACCATGGTATAGTTGGTACAAAACTATACATTTTTTGGAATCCTTAGGACTAGACGGACAATATGGCCAGTACATTTAACATGAGGACATTTTAAAGTTTGACCTATGGTTGGGAAAACTTAAATTGGCCCCTATTGAAAAAGTGGCTGGCACCACCAATTGAGGTACTACCTACCTAGGAGTGATATAGAGGGTCCATACTAACGATTAAAGGTGTCAAACCTTTTCGTAGTGAGGGGTAAACCGATGAGGTTTGACCTGGGTCCTAGCTTCCCCCACATCTCTATGCCGGTCTCTATTGGCTGGTGGATCATATTGAGATGCCACGGCGGTTTGGCACGATAAGACAACTCACACAAAATAGAACTAAAAATGGATCTTTGACTGTTTGTTGTGGATGGGCTTAGGAACTGGGGGGGGGGTGGGCATTGGCACCCCAACAGTTTGATGTGGGGGGGGGGGGGCTCGGATGATACCCTTGAAACCCCCCCCCCCCACCACCAAGATTTTAAAAAAGTAAAGCTTTTTGTGAATGTTTTGTTTGGCACCCCGTGATGTCATGGTCCCCTAACTCACTGAAAAAAAACTGATGTATGATGTGGCCAGGTAGTGTCGGTCAGGAGTGGCGTGCTCTGATAGTGACTGCACAAGTATCATTACACTGGATCAATACCCAGGTGGTGCAAGAAGCCAATTTTCAGGGCCCATGCCCCAGGCTAAGCCTAAAATTGTTTATACCAACGTCCCCTTTTTTTTTTAATTTAGGAAAAAACACACTTCAGGCTGCCAAGTCCTTTATTTTCTCCGAAAAACAAAATCAACTATAGCACTTTATTTCAAATTTCAACGGGGACACTTAAAAAAATGGGAATAATTTGAGCTAAGTTAATATGTATCAAATCCATTTTGTCAATTGTAAATCCTTAAAGGAACTTTAAATAATTGAGCCCCAGATAAGATACGTGACATATATGACCAAGCATCTCATAGTGCATCTGATGTCTAACTATGTATTATATGGGGGTTATATGGCAGGTTGTTAATCAACCCAAGATTTAGGAAGATGGCTGCATCATGCGGCAATAGAGATTTTCACAAAAATCCCGGCGAGAGTAGTTACACTAAGTCATAGGCCCTTCTACTGGGCAAATAATCTTTATAAGAAGAAACCTTTCTTGTAGTTACGACTTTGTCCACCAAACGGGTTCTACTAAATTCGACCGTCCGGGGGGGGGGGGGTATAAAGAAACAAAAATAAAGTACAAACAATAACGTTTTAATATGCCGTCCTAGTGACGTCATACTGGTTAGTTTATATAATAGACGTAATACACAATCTAAAAAATAAGAATGATCTACAAATATTGTCAGTATTTGCTTATATAGCATATAATTACAGCAGTACCATTTTGGTCATTTTACACATAAGGTCTAGGCAGGTGGGCAACCACCCAACTCCCTCCCCCCCCACACACAAACATTCCGACTTTGACGGACCCCCTAGCGGTAACTCCATTTTTTCGCTTAAAAATGGGACAGAAGAGGATGATAACTTTACAATTAAATAAAAGCACATAGAAATATTATAGTCCCGTTCAGACCTTTTCAAATTGGGGGGGGGCAGAAGGGGCGCCAATGCATTCGGAAGGGAGAAATTGGAGCCTTTTCCATAGACACTGTATGAACGGTAAGTTTTTGGGGGCGGACGGGGGAGGGGGCAATTGGGCAGGGTTCTGAGCTGGGGAGCACTCGCCCCTCCCTGCCAATGCTCCTGTTATACCAAGGATACCACCTGTTCCCTGGACAATCACTGTACTGAATGCGGAGTAGGATCAACAATAACAAGTTGGAATTAATACCCGTCTAGAAAAAGGAATTTCTTTCGGGGAAAAGAAGAAAAATAGGTTAGTAAGTTGGGGGGGGGGGTAAGAAGGTAAGAGTGAGCGGGTGGTATCTATGAAACCCTGAGCTTTTTCAGTAAGCTAGGGGATCAAATTGTGACGTCAAGAGGCTTCAAATAAGATATTGCCGCTTCATTCATCGCCCATCCAAACAAACAGCAAAATGATCAAATTTTTGTGTGTGAACAGTCTAATCTGAGACAAAAAATGCGCGAATTTAGTTATGTTAACTGCAGTAATAATGCCATACAGCTACAGCATAGCCATGCCCCTGCACGGCACGGCTAGGGCCATGGCCTACAGCAGGCAGAACAAAACAGCGAACGCTAGTCTCCTATGTGGCTGGTTCCGGATTGTAATCCCCCAAGCATATATAGCGAAAATTTTATTTCCCTCACATGCAATTTTTTTTTCACACCGCACGTACCAATGACGCCAAAAAAATCCATTAGTGAAAAAAAAAAATTCAAAAAAAAAAAAAAATCTAAAAAAG
>JAMKCH010026662.1:0-18794 GCA_023653785.1 Ophioderma brevispina
TACCCAACTTTACCAGTGCGCTCTAAACTGGTAGTCTTCGACGAGAAAGTGCAATGAGTGGAGTAACATTAGCCAATAGTGGTTGAGTAGGCTCAGAAATCTCAGCTTGAACGCAATAGGAAGAGGAAGCTGGTCCCTGAGGTAGGCCTCATAGTTTTGTGATTGAATCATAAGAAATGACTCATGAGACGAATAAACCACTTCCGGATAGGTTACTTCTACAGATATCGTCATACATAACTCTAAGTTTCCGCTCACAATCCTAGGAGGCAGACATACTTTACTTGCAAGCTATAGATTTTCCGTTACCACTACATTGAAAGAATATCATCATCATTTTACGTCTGATTTCGAAAAATCATAGACGTCATTCAACTTGAACTCTTATAAAAGAGTCAACTAAAATAGGCTAATGTCTTGGTTGTCCAGAGCACATTCCAGTCGGAGTAGAAACTGCGGTTCTAATAACATAATCGGTTCTGGATCTTTAGTATAAAGATATGATAGTCCTCACTATGTCTTGATCCCGAAATATCCCTCTGATCATAAGACTTGGATCCCCGACGTGAACACTATCCGAAGGACCTCTAAACCTTTCATAAATAGGCTAGAGAATCTTGATGTCTTGTTCTTGCTACTCGATGGAACCCCTAGGCGGAGTGGAGAAAGAGTTCTTAACGATAGAGCTATCTCCTGTACGGAGAACGCCAACTACTATCACAGGAATATCTCTCCGAAGACTTGCACACTAACAACTACAACCCTAGTAAGTCGAGCGGCGTCTAGCAGAACAACACGGAATCTTTCACCGTTCTGGGTACGATCTTAAGTTGAACGGGAGAGGAGGAACATTTCCTGAAAGCACGACGACGGCTAGACTCTTGACTAGAACGGGTAGGAAGACGGGACTGAACGGTTTAAAGATGGTAGACAACGGCCCGATGGTCTGACTAGATGAAAGAACGGTTGTTTCTACGAAGAAAGGTAGAAGCGTTTACATCCGGAGAACAATGGTGACGGCCCGACGGTAGGCTTGACGGAAGAACGGTAGAAGCACTTTCACCAAATAACACAGTAACAGCCCGGCGATCGGTTAGGCAGAAGACGGACAGCTGACTGTAAAACTTGTACTCCTTAAGATCCTCTTCTTGAATAAACACCTCTAGCTGCATCGACAACTCTAACTTTCCTCGGAGACGTGGAGGAAAAGCTCTGACTCGTGGTGAAAGAATATCTAACTCTACTCTCGCCGTAGAAAGACTCATTTTCTTGTATAATTAACTCATGACCGGCATTAAATTACAGAAACATCGGCGGTTCTTGCAGTAATAGACCCGAGTTAAAAAACCATGGGACCTGAGCACGTCCGTCAAGTAGTAGAACGACTCTAGAATATCATGAACTCAGTTAATATTTCATAACATCATCACACAATGCTATCAAGCCACCACGAAAAAGCCCTTCCGGTCTTAAACGGGTACCACCGTACCAGTTGTCCTCAATTCCCTCTATGCAACAAAATAGGTCTTACGATGGCCGATTGGCTCTATTGACTGCTACCCGGACGGTTGCTTAACTCAACCGATAATCATATCACCACGGATGCCGTTGATAGCGGCTTATTATCTATCACGCTAGCGGAGATTGTGAACAGCCACCTGACAAGCGGATACATCTCTAACTCAGTTAGATAGCCGTGAAGCCCGTCTTCATACCGGTACCCACCGGTAGAAAAAAAAAAAAAAAAAAAAAAGGGGAAATTAAAAAAAAAAAAAAACACATCCGCCATGGTTTGATACTTTTAACTTTTCGCAAGGCGCATCGTCGACTACTCACAAAACCGTGATAATCTTCAATCACTCTGATGGAAGGAGTGGGATAGATTAGCCCGTCGAAAGTATTCACTTATTCCACTCTGATTCACATCATCTCATAGGCCCTTTATCTTCATAGAAGATTAGTGGTGGCTGGGCGAAACTTGCCCTATAAACTGTTATGCAGCCTCTGCAACCACGGTAGTATTATCGCCTGGAACTAAATCAAGGTAGATCTGATTGGCTGGTATTGGTAGAATATTTGGTAGAGTCTTCGCTTGTCACTGACTCCGATGGAGATGCCCGGGACGGAGATGGAACTGTTTAGCCTTGGCCTTAAATCTCTTGTCCTTTCTTTCTCTCCATATACACATCCAATTCGGCACCTACTTCTGGATTTCCAATTCTGGACCATACTAGTGTATATATATCCAGTCCTTCTCTTGAACCCTACGAACCGCACTTCACACCAGGCGATAGGTTTTTTGTCTTGTCTTCGAAGGAACTCTTACAAACACTCAAACATCTGCGGGGTGGCACGGTAGAAGACATATTTGTCTGCAACAAAACAATCAAAAGTAAGAACGAACATGCAGCGATGGTATATTAGATTAAACCCGTGCCGAGAACCTGGGATAATCCAAGTGAATAATGATAAGGCCAAGGAGACACGACGGACGAGACCAGACAGACGCAGGGCACCCCCCCAAATCTTGAGAATTAGAGATTCATCGGCACGAGCTGAAAGTACGCTGTGAGAAAAACAGATTGACTGGTTTTGCACCGTGCGGCTATAACAAGGGCGAAAGAGAAAATATAATTAATGCAAGGGAGCAGAACACACAGGGAACAATATGCCTCAACAGCCCTGGCAGTCAACACTTGTGGACTTTCAAAGTGGGGGCCTAAACCTGGCCAAGGAATCAGCCCACTTAATACCCGTAGAACGAGTCGAGCGACGCTAAAACGGCCTGAGTTCGCGGGCAACCATGTGAAGGGATACTAACATAATACTTATATCAACATCTTCCGAATTCTGATCTTCCGAATTCTGAACTTTCGAATTCGACCTTCCGAATTCTGATCTCCGAATTCCAATTCTTGAAAATCTTCATAAACTTCATCAGCACGTCATCTCCCCAAAGCTCTCCGATGACGTAGTTGTACACAACAATCAAACAAAAACCTCCTCCGATCGATATAATAAATATATGTCTCCAATAATAGGCGATATGGGGAAAAAATTAGTATAAATATCCCAATAAAATTCAACATGGTGCCCGAACTGAGAACACAAAAAGAGCAAAGATCATGGATGCATGGCTATAGTGATGGGCTTACCGATGCTGGCGTGGGACCGCTGCGTCAGGCGATTGTGCACCAGAAATTTTTAATGTGGCTACGGGGGTCTTGATGGTTTTTTTGAGCACAAAAAGCACTAGTTGGATTATTTCGTAATGTATAAAATGGATTAAAATAGAAGCGATATATAAATATATGTCCCAATAAATGGCGATAAAGGGGAAAAATTATGTATAATATCCAATAAAATTCAACACTGGTGCCACCGAACTGAGCACAAAAATGAGCAAAGGATCATCGATGCCAGTGGCGATAGTGATGGGCGTACCGATTCTAGCGTGGGACCCGCTACTAGGCCATGGGCCACCGAATTTTTTTAAGTGGGCATAAGGGGTGTCCTGATGGCTTTTTTGAGCACAAAAATGCACTAGTTGGATCATTTCGTAATGTATACAAGGCGGTTCTCGACCACAAAGTCCCCCTCCCGTCGCGATAGTAAATGGAGGGAAATATAATTTTAGATCACGGGAGTATTGTGATGGAAATAAGTGGTGGTCTCAAACCACTGAAGCGCTGCCATAGCAGTTAAAATTTTGACGATCAATGCTGACTACATTGACATCGACTATTTGTAGTTATTTGACCTTAGATGACCCTACTTGACCTTGAACTGATCTTCACAATTTTCAGTTTAGTAAATGTTTTACCACAGCCACAAGTTTCATGACCTAACCACCTGTTTGAGTTAGTTGACTTGAATACCCCCACGACGTTGAAATGACCTCAAAATTTTCGGCAAGATGCATACTACAGAGAGTGGAAGATAAAGAGGGAAGAAGATGGTAGGAATGATTAGGAGAAATAAGGGCGAGAGAAATATAGGGTATGGGAGAAAATGACGTGATAAAATGGTGAAAAGGAAAGGAGGAGGAGAGGGCCATCAGTTTTCATGCCCATACTACCATGTGAGTGGTTTGACCTTGGCTGACCCCCACATTACCTTGAATGACCCTCATGACTTTTAGCAAGCACTGAATGTGAGACCACACCACTCAATTTCAATCATCCCACACCTACTTAGTGGTTTGACCTTGAGTGACCCGCATGACCTTGACATGACTTCAAATTTTTTTGGCACTGAATGCGGCCACACCCACCAAGTTTTCCATCATCCTACCACCTACTTAGTGGTTTGACCTTGAATGACCCTACATGACCTTGAAATGACCTTCAATTTCAGCACGGAAATTTTGACCACACCACAAGTTTTCATCATCCTACACCAATTGACAAGGGCTATAGCTAATATTAATTCGCATTTGACCTTGAATGACCCCACATGACCTTGAATTGACCTTTAAATTTTTCGGCAACGGAATGTTTGACTACAACCACCAAGTTTCACATCCTACCACATTTGATATGGGTTATAGCAAATTTATCCCATTTGACCTTGAATGACCCCACATGACCTTGAAATGACCTTCAAATTTCGCACGGAATGTTGACCACACCCCCCAGTTTCATCATCCTGCCACAATTGGCAAGGCTTATAGCAATTTTACCCATTTTTGACCGCATATTTGAACCTTTGACCCATGCCACATGCCCCACCTCCGACTCATCCACCGTCTACTTGGGTGACATCTTGCGGGCACGCATGGGCAAACCATACTTGCTTAAAAAGATATCGTGTTTCCAAGGCTTATATCCTATTTTTGACCACATTGTACCACATTTGACCCTCTTTTGGACACATATTTGACCTTTGACCCATGCCCAATTGCCCACCTCCGACTCATCCCCCGTCTATTGGGTGACATCAATGGTGCGAAGATGGGCACCCATACTTGCTTAGATCAAAAGACATCGTGTTACAAGGCTTATATCTTCTATGTTTGACCAAATTTGACCCTATTTTTGAACCATATTTGACCTTTGACCCAGCCCACATGACCCACCTTCGAACTCATCAACCGTTATTGTGGGACATCTATGGTGTGAAGATGAACAACCCATTTACTTGTTAGATCAAAAGATATTGTGTTTACAAGGCTTCTAAAATATATCCTATTTTTTAAAATAATTGGACCCTATTTTGTGAACATATTGACCTTTGACCTAAGTCACATGACCCACTTTCATCCCCGCCACGCCTACTTGAGATGTCTATGTTGCGAAGATGGACACCACACTTGCTTAGATCCAGAGGTATTGGCTTGGGACACACACACGCACACACAACACGCACACACACACGGAGAGGGCCATTTCTATAGTCCCCTTTGCCACGTAAGTTTGGCAGGGGACCAAAAATGGATAAAATAAACGATCGTGTCTGTAAAAATTCCCACCCGCATTTTTGTTTTTCTGTCCGTAAACAGACGAAATTACAAGCACAGGGGCCTATTGGACCGTGGGAAACAAGGAATTGCTCATACCACAAAACTGCAAGATCGGAATCAACTAAATTTTGTGAAAAGTTTTTCTCAAGAATTATCTATTGAACCATGAATAAAAATGGCAGGTTCTGGGAATCCACAAAATGCACACACCTTGAACCTCGTCGTCAACTGACTGAATCACATTCTTCACAGACTTCAGCACCGCATCAAGTATCCTCTGCATATCCTCCGATTCTGACCCTTCTCCTAGATCACCTGTAAGCTGAACCCCATCATCCTCATCATCGGCAATGTCTTCAACCTTTGATGATTGTTTCTCAGGTTTCTCCAGGACTACTTCTTCGTCATCTTCAGCTCCATCTTCATCTTCCTCCTCATCCTCATCATCAGAATTGACTAGCGATACTTCCTTGACATGTTTCATTTTCTGTTTTAGTTTCTCTATTGCTTCTGCAGGAAACACAGGAAAACACAATGACATTTAAATTAGGCAAAATTGACTATTTGTTTTTTAATCAGACACATGATGAGAGCGTATTATTAAAGACACTATCAGTGATTTGCTAAATCAGCAAATCGAAAAAATCATCAAAAATCAGATTGTTGCATGTATGTAACAAGTACAGATACATTGTATCCTAACATACCCTGCAAATGATAAGACCAGAAGCAACCTAATAAGGACAGAATCAGAGATTTTAGTCATTACTGTCCGTTCGGACACTTACTACAACACGTAATTGAATGGAGAATCGTATCTTGGAACACTGCTGTTTTCTTCCTTTTCTGTCAATTCTACAGCTGGAAAAGGTAACTTATTAGAATTCTACAGACTTATCCTTCACTTTGAAGCTATTTCTGCAAATTTCAAATATTTTTCAAATCACTGATAGTGTCTTTAAGTTTACTATAAAAACACTAAAAAGGGGTATTCAAAAATACATCTTGAAATGCATCTCCCCCATCTTGGAATCTATCAATTGCCTCACTCACATTTGTACTGCACTTGATGACCCCATGTGCACATATTTTTAATGACAAAGCTTTTGTACATGTGGGTATAAATCAAGCCTGGTATAGATGGACAGTTTCTGTAACCTGACATATCCAACAAGCTTTTCTCTGACACACTTATGAATTCGGAAACCTTAACGGAGTAAACCTGTGCTTTATTCCGAGAAGGGTTTCCGAATTCATAAGTGTGTCAGAAAAAAGTGTGTCAGATGGGCCAGGTTATGGAAACTCCCGTATAGATGTACAACAGAATTATAAAAGTTTGGGGTTGGACCCCCATTTTTTTATTCTCTAAATGAAGGAAAGTGCAACTGCTGATTTAATGAGACCATCTTACCTTTTTTCTGCTTTTCTTTTTCTGAAAAAAATAACCAAAAATTGAATTAATGAAAATTGCAATGAAGTACACACTGATGATAAAAAAAGACCACAGTTTGATCAATAACAAAAAAATGAATTTCTTAGTAGCACACTTCAGTTCATACTTATGTACGAGGGGGGATCAAAAAGTAATGCCTCCATGGTCACCAAATCTTTATCAATGATCCGATGAACACCAAACTTACACAGATTATAGCCTGAGGACTCTTCTACATGGAACTACTGTTCAACATAGTCACCATGTGTTTCGATGTATTTACGTCACCGTTGAACCCAAGCATCAAATCCGGTTTGGGAATACTCTGGAGCTTAATTTTAGCCACTAAACATAACCTTCCCTATTCCATAAGCGCCATCACGATAATGCAAGGCCACACACGTCACTTTTCACAACCCAGGCAATAGCCAAAATGGGATGGTCTGTGATACCTCATCCACCATACAGTCCTGACTTGGCTCCTTCAGACTTCTATCTCTTTGGACCAATGAAAGAAAGTCTCCGTGGTTACCCATTTGAAGACTTGGATGAAGTCAAGTCATCTGTTAATTCATGGGCCAGGAAGCAAGCTCCAGAGTATTTCCAAACCAGATTTGATGCTTGGGTTCAACGGTGGCGTAAATGCATCGAAAGACATGGTGACTATGTTGAACAGTAGTTCCATGTAGAAGAGTCCTCAGGCTATGATCTGTGTAAATTTGGTGTTCATTGGATCATTGGTAAAGATTTGGTGACTATGGAGGCATTACTTTTTGATCCCCCCTCGTACCTTGCATAAAATACAGAAAAGATGAAGTGATGTTTAATTAAATGAACCAAAACTAGTGTAGCTGCTATATTGTGAATGTTTCTAAGTTAATAAAAAAGTTTGCATTATTATTTTGGAGCCATTTTTACCATATTTCATTTTTCTTAAAAATATAAGTGATTCCAAATTGCTATTTTTTGTTTTATAAGCTATTAATTCTAGAGTAAAATATGGTTTGCGACTGTTTGACTTACCATTCTTATAAGAAATGAGGCATTTCTGGGGAAAATCCTTCAAAAAAATACAGAGTTCACCAAACGCATGTGTCGTCTGCCATCGCGGAATGGGGGATGGTCACATTAGGTCACCATGGTCGCATGAGGTCACCAAGGTCACATGATGTCACCAACACATGATCATTATAAAAATGCCTTAAGTACAAGCGCTTTGTTGGCTCGTGCAAAAGTCAAGTTTTTTTTATGTGTTTAGAATAGGAGTTTTGTGAGATCACAAAACTGGTGCATTGTGGGATGGACTCAATACACCCTCTGGTGTGTGTATGTGTGTGTGTGTGTGTGTAGGTATGTGTGTGTGTGTATCTGTATGTGGCAAAAATGTTAACCCTGCACTAATTGGACTCAAATCCACCGCTGACTTTGTAGTGTATAGTGTGCCCTCTTATTTTTTGAACACCTACCTTCCTGTACTTGGGTATACTGCTCATATTGGTCTTGTTCCAAGGCTGGGAAACACAGGACAGGTTTTGGCTTGAGACTTGGAGGAGGTCTAAGGAACGGATGATGGCATATGCGTGTAGTGTGTATGGTGAGGATATAGACACAGGAAGACGGCTCGTCTATTCTATCGATGGAGTCACCTTGTCCTTCTGCACATATAAACTGTAAAAAAATAAAAGTTTTGGGCTTCTGGTCATAGAGGAGTTAAAGAGACACTGGCACATTTGAAAAATAGTGCGCCCTCAAGATTTTTCAAAATCGATATTTTTGCATGGTTGTAAAGCCCTCACCCAAAATGATTAAGACCAAATCAGCTTCCTTATGGGTAAACGGAACGATTTTGTAATTTAACGTCGCCGGCGACGCGAAATTCAGCAGACGACGAAAATGCCGTTTAACACAAGAACATGCATGCCGTATGTATGTTTCCCACACTATGCACACTGTTTGACCGGTCTATAACCTTTGTGGTTTTAATATCAGTGAGTACGAGTCAAAAATATTCATGTAATATACACATTTGTTGATTAAAGTTATGGAAAACTTAAAAGTTGGCCTATAGTAGAGGCCATATGCGATTCAACCTTGAAAAAATTCTAAGGACTATTTGTATATTCTTGTAGGGCTATATGTGAATTATTATGAAAAAATTTGTCCGGCCTTCGGGCAGCAGCGTTGGTCAGATATTCAAGGTCAAAGGTCAATGACCTTTATAAGGCATATCATGGATCATATCTCCTCAACCATTTGGTCTAAAAGCACAAATGAAGTGTCTATACCAAGGTTTTTGGGGTCAACAAACACAATTAGCATATAGGAAAAACGATCAAATGCACCCGTCCTTGATTTTCAAAATAGTATGCACTATCTGCATGAAATTTTACTTTAAACTTCATTCCCCTGAACCATTTTAAAGGTGTTGGTTAAGACCTCCTTGGATTTCTTAGTTGCAAAGCCTCTGACCCTTTTGATTTTGATACAGGTGGATTGGTATAAGTCTCCTCTTTCCATTGATATCAAAAACGTTCCAATAGTCCTCCATTTGACGTCATAGTAATGTTTTAATGAAGTAATAATCATGGGAAACTTGATTTCTCCGACTGTTGCTAAATATAAGCCAATTTCTATTTTGAGTTAAAAATACAGGAATGTGTGATTTTGCTAGGTTTTTGGGGTGATTATGAAAGGAAAATCAAGTTTTGTAACATTCACAGGAGGTATTAAGTGCATAAAGCATATATATTTTTGATAGAAGTGAAAAAGAAAAATATAAGGTGGCAACCATCCACTTCCTCCAAAACTGAGTCTTGTCTTACCAAAGGTAAGGTGGCGTGACAGATTATTTTGCGATAAAATAAAAGCAAATGATGGTCCCAATATTAGATGCAGCCACTAGGTTTCAAATTTATGTGTTTTAGCTGGCCGGATGAAAAACTTGTTGGTAGTGGTAAACTCCCCACCTTCCTCCCCCAGGAAGACGAAGGTTACCTCAGACCTTCAATGGTGGACTTTGCCACTCATATGAGGCAAGGAGTTCCATTCAGCCTACCTGTGACCTATCAAACACCCTGACAATGGATGCGTTTAAACACTCTGACGATGGATGCGTTTAAGTTGGGGGGCTCACCTATCTCTTCGGGGGCAGGCCTCTGACCACCCTCCGTGGCTCATCACCACATAAACGTCCTCGAGTTATTCGCCGTCTTTCTGGAATTGTGGCACTGACTCCCCGTGGTCAGGGGGAAGGTAACTGTTGTCCGCTGTGACAATATGAAGGTGGTGACATATAAACAAGGAAGGGGTGTAATCAGTCTCAGCCTATGCAGGGAGATTCTTTGGCTATTCGGGTGGTTCCGAGATTGGGACATTGGGCTGATCGCCTCCCGTGTTTCGGGAGTGGACAATGGTTTGCGGACAGTCTCCCAGGAGGGTCCCTAATCCCAGACACAGCCAAAAGTCAGCTGGCCGTCGGTGGAGTGGCAGCTCTACTTTGCAGTTTGCCGCACAATCTTCTAGATAGTGGACCGTCCACACGTGATCTGTTCGCCTCAGTAATGAATCGTCAGATTGTGGCATATTAGGGGCCTACTCTTGGAACCTGGATCCCCGGGCAGTCAAACGGGATGCCATGGCAGCGGACCGGTCAGGATTGATAGCCTATGCTTGATCATAGCTTCTACAGGTTGCCATGATCCCAAAGTCCTCGAGTGGCTCTGTCTCGAGACTGCCTGGTCCTGCTGGTAGCCCATTATGGCCACAGCAGCTGTGGTTTCCCAGGCCGTTAGATCTGCTTGTAAGGGAACAGATCCATCTTCCAAAAGGAGGGGACCTGGTAAGAGGTCCTCCAGCCGACGCGTTCGTCCCAGAGTGCACCACCCTTGCTCCGAACCTGTCTGGTGCATTTCTGCAGACTGTACACTGAGGTGGGACTTTCTAAACAGGCTGCCTTGCTCACTGTTCAGGCAAATTCACTAGAGCATAGGATTACCATGCAAGGTGTGCCGATAGAGAGTTCGATCCATGCAATTTCTGAGATCGTAGACCAGGTTTAATAGCAATTTCCTCAAGGAAGTCTTTCAGAAGTGGGTTTACCTTAGGGTCCTGACTGTCTGAGGTTTCTTTTTACCGAACAGCCACAGGCCAAACCCGTAAAGGGCTCGGTGATGGCATGACAGTTTCTTTCAGTCCCCTCTTGTCCAAACTGGTGAAGGGTATGTTTACGGATCGTCCCCGGTTCGTAGCCTTGTTCCGGAATGAGATTTGCCTTTGGTCTTGCAATTCTTATTGTCGGAACAGTTTAAACCCAACCGAAAGCTTAGTCTTCTTGAACTTCCTAGTGGGTGGCTGTGGTTTGTGGCCATAGGGGGTTCAGATATACCTGGCATGTCTACGGACGAGGCCCATCACCCCTTTGAGCGCAAGGAGGTCTCTATTCTTCCATATGCAGGCTTTTTGGCTAAGAATCAGACTCTTTCTTTTACCCCGAAACCGGTGTTTCTGCCACGTCTCACCATAGTTGCAGACCGGGATTGCAGACAGCTCAGAGAAGCCTGCAGCAAGCTAAGGGATACATTGAGCCACCTGGATTTCCTCAGTCATCTGAAATGCACACAAAAACACCATGATTGGTTGACTGGCTTCTTGGTTAGGGCATATGATGTTCAAGCTCACGCTTCCTCCTGGGTATTCTATAAAGAGGCCTTCATCCCAGACATTTTGGACAATGTCGGTTGGAGTTCTACTTCCACCTTCCAACAAGTCTATTTGATGCATGTGTTAGTCAAGCGGAGAGGGGTGTCGCCGTCCAATCCCTCTTGGCTGATCGACCAAGCATCTTGACCCAGGAGCATTAGGCGACTATGGGTGGGGCTTTGACAGGGGTTGCATTGGCATTGGCTACCTTCTGCGACCTTCTTCCGCCACCGATTACGCCATGCAGTGGAATTCTGTGCAAAAGTAAGGCTGTGGAAGGAAACTAGCACCAGTACAGTGTATTTCCCTCTCAGGAGTGAGAGGGCGATACACTTGAGTATGATACTTACCTTATGGCACTCACGCAATTTGTTATTCTCCACCTGCAAGAAGGTCGTTGGAAGGTTTTTTTTTTTAAGAGAAACATTTTGCGAAGGGCGAATCACAGTGCCGCTTGATGTGGTCCGTGATATTTGCTGCGTGTCTTGTCCCGACTATTTCGGGAGTTGGCTCATTTAGCAGTGGTAATGGGGTTTTTAATAGTACCCAAAAGAAATATTTATGCAAAAAGGTCTGTCACTAGTACCACACTATTAAATCACACAGGACTCATCAATTCGAGGATCTGTCCAAGAACAGTATTCACTGATTTGACAATAATATTGTAGCTGTTTCATTGTTATATAAACTCCTCAAAAAAAGTTTGGAAATTTTTTTCAAACATGTATTTCTCATTTAATTGAAAATTTTATTACACTTTTTTGCATATCAGTGCAAAGCTCAGGTATTCCTCTGTACATTGACACCAAAATCATAAGAATTGATTTCTTCATGGTCGAGTGACACTCATTTGAATACCGGTAGGTCTGAAAAAGAAAGTGCCAAATTTCAGTACCTCAGTTTAAGAGTTACACAGGGTTACACAGCTTAAGAGGATTAGGTTTGCTTTAAACGCGGGTCTTTGAATAGGAAAATGTCAAAGAGTGGTCATTCAGTATCTCATCATGCCGCCACGAGTACCAGATGTACAGAAGGCTCGTGCCATGGGGAAAATTGAAGCTGGCATATCCCAGAATCAAGTTGTAGCCACAGTGAGTTGTAGCCAAATGTTGGGGTAAGCCCTAATGCTGTATCAAAATGGAAAGCAAAATTCCGTGCAAACTGGTAATGGGAAGGTGAGACCCAGAAGCAGTTGTCCCCGGGTGACAACACCCCAGAAAGACAGGTTTATTACCCTCTGCTCTTCGGAATTGGAGATTGTCTTCCAGAAATTTAGAGGCATGGTTTGTAGGGCAGTATTGACACCAGGTCCAATCTGAGAGCATGGTAACTTGCTAAGAAGCCAGCAATGACAGCCCTTCACCATCAGGCCCAGTTAAGGTGGTGTCGGCAACACCGGTAGTGGAATTTAAACATGGTGACAGAAATTCATGTTTTTAGATGAATGCAGATTTTGTCTTTGGAAGTTGGATGGTAGAGTTAAAAAGTTTTGAGGAGACGTGGTGAAGTTTCTCTGTCTGTTGCATTGGAAGAGCGACAGCTTTTGGTGGAGGCAGCCCTGATAACTGGGAAGACAAGACTTGTTGTTATTGAAGGCAACAATGCTGTCGTTTCCTGCGACAATATTCTAAAGCTGTTGCCATCTCCTCAATCTGGGAAGATATGCAGTACTCCGAGACGATAATGCCCATCCGTATCGTGCTAGCATCGTCAATGAGTAACTTGAGAATGAAAGGGTTAAAAAACTTAAGTAGCCTGCCATCAGCAAAAACTAATCAAATTGGGCACATTCGTTTAACCTAATCCTCTTAATTTAAAGCAACCCTAGTCGAAGTACCAGGTACTAAATTGGCACTTTCTCTTTCAGGACCATACCAGTGTTCAAATGAGTGTCACTCACCCATGAAGAAATCAATTTCGTATCATTTTTGGTGTCATTGTACAGAGTATAACTGAGCTTTTCAATGAATGAATGAGTGTAATAAAATTTCCATTAAATGAAAATTCAGTCTGAAAAAAATTTCCAACTTTTTTTGAGGAGTTATATTAAGGTCAAATATTGTTGTTTAATATTTGGACAGACTGACGAATTGGCTAATTTACGTTGAAGAAAAAAATTGTTGTAAAAATTGGATTAAAAGGCTTCTATGCTGAAAAGCAATGATGGCTGCATTTGTAAGCCTAAAAAATGTTTTATTGCCCCCCAGCAAAAACATGGGTATAGACCCGCCTTTTGCGTCTAGGACAATTGGCCTGGAGCAGTTATATGACCCATCTACATGCCTTATAAAGGTCATTGACCTTTGACCTTGAATATCTGACCAACGCAGCAACTTGAAGGCACGGACAATTTTTTTACAATATGTTATTTTGGCTGTTTTCATGATAAGATTATGGTAAATGTGTTGGTTTATTTGATACTTGTACAGGACTGACGGAATTGGCTAATTTCTGTTGCGAAAACGTGGAAAATTTTGATTTTAAAAGTGCTTTCTTTGTTGAAAGAGGAATGATGACTTCATTTGTAAGCCACAAGACCTGTTTTTATGTGTTTGTTGAACCCCAAAAACATGGGGTCTAGCCCACCATCTTTTTGCTTCTAGGCCAATTGGATCAATGGCATGAGCAGGTTATAACCCTCGTAGGCCGTATAAAGGTCGTTGACCGTTGACCTTGGTTCATGACCAACGCAGCAACCAAGAAGGCGGACAAATTTTTGGGTAATTTTCACTATTTAGGCCTACCAGAATATACAAGAGGAGTCCTTTATTAGAATTTTTCAAGGTTGTATAGGAAATGTGTCATATTACGCCTTCTACTACTAAACTTACTGGATGTCTTGATCTCATATCAATTGTCCTCTCTGTTTTGGGGTATGGTAATTTATGTGTAAAATATATTTGTTCTTCCAAATGGCCTAGAATATCATTTGAGAGAAATTGAAAGAAATGTCATATTTTGTGAAAATGTGCCAGTGCCAGTTTAACGCAGTGTTCAGACCACAAGGGTGTATTCTCCAATCCTATCCGGCTCAGTATGACATTTTGTCCTTGAACAAGAATTAACCTCACTTCAATCGATTTTCCTAATAAGTGCCCACAGCACTAAAATCAGTCAAATTCATTGGCACCATATTAGGCTCTGGATTTAATTTATGATTATTGATTAAAATCAGATTACTCCCCCCTCTGCGGTTTATTTTGGATATGAGCAAATTAACTCATGAAAGCTCCTACTTTCCATACTCTGTGTTTTCTTGGTAGTTTCAATCGTAAGCTGCTAACTACAAATATCCTGACCAACTGACCCATTCCACCATGAAATTTTTACCAGAGGGCAACAACAATATTTTTAGGTCTCGAGCAGGGGCATAACAGGGGTCACTTGTCATGGGGAAATTTCCCAGTTTTGAAGCAGATTTCCCGGTTGGAGGTAGTTTTGAGGTAGATTTTCCTGGGTGAGGTGAAAATTTCCCAGTGAGCAGGCAAACAAGGGCTGATTTAACATGATTTTCAAGCTTTTTCTTCCTGATTAAAGCTGCCTAGTATAGGGTCACATGTAGAAACTTGTCTTGTTCAAGACATTTGCGAGTCCTTTGGCAAGTTCATAAGTTTTGAGGTCTTCTTCTTAGCGTATCCACAAGTCATTGGTGATGGCTTGTGGTGGTGTCAGGATTTATTCAACTGAGTGTGCTGATCCGGGGCCGCGTGTCTCCATGATACGGACGCTCCTAACATGGCCCGCTATTTGAGGCTGGGGCGGATTAGGAACAGTCAGGGGTTTTTACCCTACTCTTATTCGACACTGACTGCGATGTACATGTACAGTTGTGACTCTCTGTACACGGGACCGACAGCTTAACGTCCCCTCCGAAGGATGGGATGCTTTCATGATCCATTTGCCCAATTCCAAGTGAACCATGGAGGAGAGCGGTATTCTGTATTTAATCAATAGCTGGTATACAGATCAAATCCAGAATTGATAGTACCCGAATAAATCCCAGCAAGTGCCACGACCCCACCGGGATTCGAACCTGGGAATTTTTTTTTGTTGGTAAATTTGCGCCACAGGCAAGCACCCTAACCGCTCTCCAACAGTTTTGAGGTGGAAGGTGCAGACGAGGATGTTCTGGGGGGGGGGGGCAACGGCCAGACCCAGCATTTGGAATTTTACATAGTTTTGTGTTGTTTTCTTTATAATGAGTGCAAGCAACCAAGATATATTATTTGTATTTTTAATGAGATGCTCACATGCACATTGAATATTTCAACACGTCAATGAACAAGTGAAGCGAATGTAAATGTCTACAAATGACGCAAAGTAATAGGCCGAGAAAATAATGAATAATGAAATAATCCCCATTATGAGCTCAAAAAAATGATGGGAAACTCAACATTGAGATTAGGCATAAAAAAATTGTTTGTTTGGCAAAACCCGACCGACCCTAAAAAAAACCTGCCGACTCGAAAGTTTTTATGCAAATTAGCACAAAATAAACAAAATATTCTGCTGACCGACCCATTGTTTTCATCCACAATTAAATTTTTTTTTTACCAACACAAAGATGAAAAAATAACAAAACAAGACAACAAAGCAACTACAACAAGTAAAATAAAAGATCTTTGCTATGTTATTGAAAAAAGCTTTAAATAGTAGCATCTTGTATTCATTTTAGAGTAAAACATTGAGAAGATCTAAAAAAAAGAATTCGACCGATCGACCCTGATATTTTTCTCTGTTACGCCAAACAAACATATTTTTTATGCCTAAGGGCCTAATGAAAAATCTGATTAACCCAATTATGTGGTCTTGCAGGATAACGTTTTACAATGTTAACAATATTGCTACAGTTACTTCCTTCTTTGTGATATATCGAAACTAAACACATAACCATTATTTAACTAGTTTCAATCATCTCATATTACAAATATAAAAGAAAAAGGGAAGTGTCTAATGTTGAAACTGGTAACTCTAAACTGTTAATTTTTCTGTCATATGACTGTTGACCGTGTTAAAGATGGCCAAGAAAGCTGAACTGAATACTTTCTGAAGCAATGCACAGAATTCGCATTTCACCAGTGACGAATTATTGTGAATAATCCATGTTCAACATTTGGCTACCAATTGCTTGCTAGTTTGCTGTGCCTCCATCCATACCAAATACCTTTCTACACCTTACCCACTACGCTGTAGAGAACTTCACAATATTTAGTTCTCGCTGATGAAGAAACTTTAATGAACTGAATATGAATGCTTGTGTGCTGTTGGTATTACTACTGGGGATAATCGGTGGGTTGCAGATTATCAGGTCTGACGGACTACCAATACCAATTTCTGATGTGGTTTTTGACCGTAGGGAAGAAAGAGCACCAGGTCTGCCATGCAAGTGGGTAATTGATGCAGTCTTAGACTGTAGACAACGAGAGCTCAACTCCATTCCAGTGCTCCCACAGGGAAGTTTAAAAGAACTTAATATGGCTTTTAATAACCTAACTATTATACCAAGATATAGTTTTTCCGATCACCAAGAGCTTCAGGTAATAGACATTGGTGCTAATGACATAAGAACAATAGAAAAGTTTGCTTTCAGTGGTTTGACCAATCTGACGGAACTTTACCTAATAGGAAATTTGATCGATGTCATACCACCTGAGGCATTCCAGGATTTGATCATGTTGCAGATACTAAACCTTGAGTTGAATCCATTCTACACACCACCTCAGCATGCGCTGATGATGTTAACTGCACTAAAACCCTTCTTTTCACCCAGTACAGATTTCAAATGTTTACAATGGAAAACATTTCACGACCTCTAACTAATCTAATCTCTCTACGGATTTCCTCATACTTTAACAACTTTCCTTTACGGTTGTCCAATTGGGCATTTGTAAGCATTCCTAATCTGCGCTTCTTAGTGATTTTCACGGATGCTAGTGTTGAATATCATACCTTCACACCTCTAAAGCAACTGGAAAGCTTTGAGGCAAAGTGCATTGAAATGAGTCAACTGCATTCTTTGAGTAGTTCACTGCAGAAGCTGAAACTTTCTTGTAATGGAAAATCACACAGCCTTGGCATGCCTCTCACAATTGCAAGTACAAATTCACTCAAAGATCTGCACAGATTTAAATCCTTGACAAGTTTATCCCTTGATCAAGAATTGTCATCGATTGAGGATGCTGCATTTTCATGGCTAGAGATGGTAGTAATATTGGTTTTGCGCTACAACTGGATTCAGTGTATTAGGTCTGGTGCATTCACAGGCTTAACACACTTGCAATACCTAGATTTGTCAAATAACAAACTTCAGGCCATTCCCGCACACGCCTTTCAAGTTTTTGCCATATCAAGTCCTCTCACAGTAATACAACTGTCCAACAACACAATACAATCAATTCCAAGGAACTATACGCATCCGTTTGGTACATCACAACTAAAGGAATTACACTTGGATTCTAATCAACTGACCAGTGACTTCCTTAAGTCAAAATTCAACACAGCTAGTCTCACATACCTGTCTATTGCAAATAATCAAATTGACGATCTTGAAAATATGATATATCAATTTCCAAAATTACAAACACTTGTGGTAAATAACAACAGATTTGACGAAATTTCACTCAGAGGGTGGAAATTGAAGTCTACTACATTGGACAAACTCCACATAGGTTTCAATGGTGCTATAGGCATAGCTACACTAGTCAATTTCACTTCTCTCATTTCTTTAACTCCGTTCTTAAGCACACTTGAGATATCAAGACAGGGTGGTTCATGTGACATGCACATTCTCAAAGGATACTTAGGAAATTGGACATCACTAACATCACTTCGTTTACCCGACAATTGCCTTATGACTGAAAACTTTGTATATATTTTTCGTGGACCATTTCCTAATTTAGCCGAACTCATTTTGGCACAAAATCGTTTGACTTATCTTCCGAAACAAATTTTCAAAGTATCAACAAATATTGAAATTCTTGACCTAAGTGGCAATGCCATACATATGCTGGACCCAGCAACAATGATGCCTTTTCAAAGACTTAAACACCTTACCTTAAGAAACAACATCCTACTAGACATGAATTTTGTCATACCCATAATACCAACCGTACAGTTCTTACATCTGAGCAAAACAGTATCAAGAACATTCCAGATGACATCTTCCAAAATGCCACTAATTTACAGCAACTGGACCTGAGTGGA